>LR564664.1:1428-11941 GCA_900536345.3 Caenorhabditis sp. 39 LS-2015 | reverse complement strand
TTTCCGTTCCCAAAATTGTCTAGGATGAATTCTGAATTCTGTGAAGCCGAGCTTCTTAGATTTTAGATTCTAGAATCTCTAGATTTGATGAAAGATAATGTTGCCCCTAGAGTTGATTATCATTATCTGAAAAAAATGAACGGTGGCCTAGAAAATGACTGGGCGGTTGTTCTTCCAAAAAGTCTCGACGCAAAAATATAGTGGACGAACTTTTTCCATTTGGCAAAAGTTCGGCCACCAAAAGCAAACTTTCGCGTCGAGACCCTCTGGAAGAACAACCGCCCAGTCATTTTCTATGCCACCCGTCCGCTTTTTGCAGGTAGGGATAACATCTCTATGTCTATGTCCCCATTTGTCCCCCGTTCCTTTTTCTTCTCAAATGTGTGTTTTTCATCTTCTTTTTCTCCCCGTTTCTCCCGTTTTTTTTTGAATATCTTGGTAATAATAATGATCATGTTGTCCGCTCGCGAATGAAAAGAATGTGTTCTTGTTTTGTCATGGTTTGCAATTCGAGCAGCTACAGTATTATCGGTTTAAAGGCGCGTACCAATTATTGAATTGAAAAAAACAACTCATTGTTGATATTCGCTGAGAGACCCGTTTCAGGCGGAATTTTGAAATTTTTCGAAAAATCGATAATTTATCGATTGAAATTAAAATTAAAAATTGATATGCTTACAGTATTTGCGATTTAAAGGCGCATGTCGATTTTTGAGATCAAAAATAATTTTATGATTCATTTTCGCTTCGAGACACAGTTGAGACCGAATTTTGAAAAATCCGCAAAATATCGATAATTTATCGAGTGATTTTTTTTGGAACATTGGAACACCTACAGTATTCTCGATTTAAAGGCGCATACCATACTAATTTCAATTTTATTTTTTAAATTTTTCATGCGCCTTTAAAATGGACTACTGTATTTAGCTGTTTAATTGGAAAAAATCAATAATCACAAAAAAATCGATAAAGTATTGATTAAATTTTTTAAATGTTGGAAAACCTACAGTTCAGCTTTCTCAAGGCGCATATCAATTTTTAAATTAAAAATAAAATTTTAGTTTTTGCTTCGAGACCCATTTGAGGTGGAATTTTCAAAAATCCGCGAAAATTCGATAATGGATCGACTGAAAAAATTTCAAAAATTGAAACGCCTACAGTATCCAATTTTTAAGGCGCATACCAATTTTGAAAAAAACGAAAACATTTTTGGTCAATTTTCGCTTCGAGACCCATTTGGTAATTTT
Organism: Caenorhabditis sp. 39 LS-2015; assembly: GCA_900536345.3. Lineage (NCBI taxonomy): Eukaryota > Metazoa > Nematoda > Chromadorea > Rhabditida > Rhabditidae > Caenorhabditis > Caenorhabditis waitukubuli. The sequence continues at coordinate 10,694 of LR564664.1, read as the reverse complement.
GAAAATCCCGCAAAAAATCGATATTTTTTGACTAAAATTTATTTCGTTTTTGAAAATCGAAACGCCTACAGTATTGCTCTTTAAAGGCACATACTTAGATACCAATTTTTCCATGTCCTCTCCGAAAAACCATTCAAAGTTTACTTCCCATTTCCCACTTCTCGCTTCGAGACCCATTGATGACGTAATCGTTCCGCATTCCTCGTTTTCCGCGTGGCATTCGTTCCGCGTGCGACGTTCCGCGTGCGCAAGACAAGAAAAAGCGTTGCCGCCAAGCCGTTTTTCCGTCCGCCAAAACGAGTGACCTCGACGGACGAAAAGACGAGAGAGTGGGTGAAACGAAGAGACGACAGACGACGAAACGGTGTCAGTCGCCGGCCGGCACGTGTCTGCGTCTCTCGCCGACACGCACTCTCTCGCCGTCCGCCGCTCTGCTTCTCTGCGTCTCTCTCCGGTTGAAATGCCTCGAAAGACACCGAGACAAGGACGTTTTTTGAGAGAGAGAGACCGAGAATCTTGGTTTTTGTAAAGTTTGACGACGGTTTTATTGATTTTATTGATTTTTTATGTACGCTTTGAAATCATTTTTTAATTGTGAATAATTTAGGTTTTATTTATTGATTTTCCGCTGAATATTTATATAAATATATTACCAGATTCAAACGAAGTGGCGATGTCCGCAATTGGGCGCTCGATGGGTCCCGTTGGGGAGTCGGGTACAAAATTCATTTTTCCGATGGCGCGAAAAGGTATTTTCGAAAAACACACAGTGAAAAGTGCAAATGTTTTTCGCGCCAGTAATACTGTACCCGATTCCCCAACGGGACCCGCCGAGACACCGAATTGCGGACACCGCCACTTCGTTTGAATCTGGTAATAAATTGCCTAAATTTTTCGAAAAATTTCGAAATTTTGAAGCGGAAATGAACCGTTTATCACTGATTCAATTTCGCTTATCAGTCGCCGGCTAGGCCAAGCAAAAGCAAATAAATAACTGATAAGTCAGCAGTTTTATTGCTGATATTTAAATTTAGCTGAACATGTTCGAATTTGATTATATTCGATTTTTTTTCGATTACTGGGTCTCGCCACGAAAAAAAAACTAGAATAATTTGGACTTGAAATCGTTATGGTTTTGGCGCGTTTTTTGAAAAATATTTTTATTTTGGAAAAATTCATTTTTTTTATTTCTCGAAAATTGATGAATTGGAATTTTTTTTATCTATCGAAATTTTCGAAATTCGCGGCGAAACCCCATTCAAATTATTTTTTTTAATTTTAAAAATCGATGACACTGGAAAAACATGTTAACGGTAGAAAATTGAAACAAATTTGAAAAATTAACTTTTGAGATTCTGAAAAAAAAATCTAAAAAATTCGATATTTATTTTTTTAAATTAAAAAATATAAATTGATTCCGAAAACTACCTTCAATTTTTTTGAGTATTTAAATTTGAAAAAATTAATTTTTCACAGTTAAATTGTATTGTTTTCTGACAAAATGAGCTACTTGCAAGTGGCCTAGAACATGCAAACCGCGACGCGTGGGTCTCGGAACGATTACAGCCAAGTTGTTATGCGCCTTTAAACAGTAAGCCAAAAATCAAAAAATTGCGTTTTCCGTTTTAAAGGCGCATAACAACTTGTCGAAAAAACTTGACTGTAGCGCTGCGGGACTCACGCGTCGCGGCTTGCGTTTTCTAGGCCATGTAGCTCATTTTGCTAGGAAACAATAATTTTCACAAAAATATCACAATTCGGTCCCCGCTCCATGTCCGATTTCGTAATCGAATCGAATTCAAGGTCACCATCATCCCCTCCTTATCTTTCCCTTCATCCCATCTCGCTCCTCTCCTCTCGCCCCAAAAACTCATTCCATTTCCGAAAGTTACACAATCAAAGTGCCTTGACACCGTTCCCTTTGTCCCCCTCTCTCCCTCTCTCGCACACTCTCTCGTCGGCCGTCTCGTCCTTCCGCCACCCAAAAGAACACATTCTCCGTCTGCAGCCAGCTGCATTTTTAGGTGCCTGGGCGCTCAGCGCCAGCACCTCCTGGCACTCTCCTCGCCCCTCGTCACCCACTCTCTCGCCGTCTCTCGTCGTCTGCGTCTCTCCCCTCGTCGAGCGTTTTTTCCGAATTTCCACTGCGCAATGCGACCCCCGCGGGGCATTACTTGTTACGGGGAAGAAGAAGTATACGGGCGGTTTTTGGGATTTTTTAAAGAATTTTGGTTTTGATTTTTGAATTTTTGAGGAAGGATCTTCGAGTGTATTGAATGACCGAGTTTTTGCTGAATTTGAAAAATTAAACCAGCTGTTTTTCCGATTAAAAGCGATTTTTACTTATTTTTTTAGAAATTTCCGTCAACTTTACATTATCCTCCTACCATTGTTCCCCTTATTCTGTTGTTTTTTTTTTTTGAATTTTCCGAATTTTTTGTTCGATTTTTGGGGAAATTTTCCACAATTTTGAACAACAAAAATTCGAAATTTTATTCACAACTCAGAACTATACATTGCCCACTCGTTTCGAAAATGAGCAATTTTTGAAACCGAAAATTTTTTTTTTTTTCATTTTTTCTGTTCTAATTCTCGAAAAACGGTACCACGACGTTTCGAAACTCTATGAGAACGTATTTTTTTTAAAATAAAGTTGCGAAACGTCGGGGTGTTTTTTTAAAATAATTGATGGAAAATTAAGTGAAAATCATTATTTTTGGGTTTTGAAAATATTTGTAACAGAAATTTAAATTTAAATTGAAAAAAGTTCTCATTTAAAAAAAAAAACGTTTTTTTTTTCATTTTTGCCACATATTAGAAAAAATTAGAAAATTTTTAAATAAATAGAATTATTTTTCATTTTTCAAAAGCACGAATTGATTAAAATTGCATAAAATTTAAAATTATTTTTTAAATATTTAATTTTTGATTTTATTTTCAATTTTCTTTTTTTCCCCTTTTAATTTTTCGTTTCCTCTTGCATTTTTTTTCTCATTTCCAATTCCCATTTTTTTTAATTTTTCCAGCCACCACTGCCTCACCTACACCGTAAATCGACACCGATCTCTCTATTCAAAAATTCAAAAAATGCGAAGCGTCTTGTGCTTCGCCGTCCTGTTTCTCGTCAGGATAGTGTCCTCCGAGGAACATGTTACGAGTTGTGTCGATGTCGAGAGGAACTTCGTACCTGAAACCAATAATTTCAAGCAGGTAAGTGGAGGGATTGGAACGAAAAAAGGATTTGACTTTTTTTGAGAATTTTTAAATATTTAATTAAATTTTAAAAAAAGAACATTTAGAAAATGGGGAAAATTGGTAAAAAAATTTTGTTTACACATTTTTTTTTAAAAGTTTAACAAAAAAATTTGACACTCAAATTTTCAAAAAAATTAAAAATCAATGGTAAAAATATTTTTGAGCTTCATGAAATTCTAGAAATGTTTTCCAAAATTACAAGGAAAATTCTGTTTTTTAATAAATTGAAATTTAAAAAAAAAAATTAAATTGAATGTTTAAAAATAATGTTTTTATATTTTTAGAATTTACGAAATATCCTAAAATTACAAAAAAAAATAGAATTTCAAAATTTCCCTTTTTTCAGCCAGTTTGCATCTGCGCCGACAAGGGAATCTTCAGCACAATCAGTGGATTCGCTATTGAGTGAGTTTTCAAAAAATCAAATTTCTCACTCATTTTCGATATTTTTTCTTTCAGATGCGAATCGTCATCGATCACAACGATAACCGCGAATCTGAAGAGCCTAAATGGAACTGAAATCGGAGCATTGACCATTAGGGATTCGACGATCAATGTGTTGCCGAATGATATGTTCGTCAATGTGAGTGATGATCCTAGGCAAGACGTTGCTTAAATTGGCATGGCTTTTTGTTTAAGAAAACCACATGTCATGTGGCACTCCGCGAGCCGCAACGCTCGGTTATATGCGCCTTTAATAGCTGAAAACTGAGCGCGTTGCGTGTCTCGTCGCGGCTCCCGGAATTCTAGAAATTTCTAATTTTGCATAAAAAACCAAATTTGAAAAAATAATTTTTACTTTTTATGCAAAATAAATTTAGAGAAGATACAGATTTTGAAATTGGAAATTTAAATATAGAAAATAATTTTTTTATTCAATTTTTTTAAAAGAAATTTAAATTTCTACAAGCTGTATATTGTTATGTTAAATTTTTTAGAAATTTTTCCGCCTTTTTTTGATTTAGTCAATTTTTCAAAAATCCATTTTTCCTGCAGGTCCACCCAAAACAACTGAAACTCGAGCGATGCGGGATCTCGTCCCTCACCTCTTCCGGTTTTGGATCCATCGGCGACTCGGTCGAATACCTTTCCCTCCGAGACAATCGTGTCAAGATCCTTCAAAGCAATCTCTTCGAAAGCTTCTCCAAAATCAAAACGATCGACTTGACTGGCAACAAAATCTCGGAAATCCAGGACGGAGCATTTGGAAAATTGAAGAATCTGCAGGAGTTGATGATGAATGGCAACGAGCTGACAGAGCTGACACCGGGGATGTTCCGTGGGCTGAAGGCGTTGAAGAAGTTGAATTTGGAGAACTGCGCCATCCAGAAGATTCACAAGTGAGTTGGGGGAATTCCAAAAAAATATTTTTTTTTTTTTATTTTGAAAATGCGTGTAAAATTGAAAATTAAAAGTTAAGCTGTTGAAATCTAAAATATCAACAACAAAAAAAATTTAATTCGAAAAAATCAAAATTTCCAATTTTTCAGAATTAAATTCTGGAAAAAAATTAAAATTTCAGAAAGTTAAAAAAAAAATTCTGTTTCAAATTTTAGAAAATTTTAAACGATTTCAAATAAAATAATGTATTTGAAAAATTGTAAAAACAAAAAATATTTAGAATTTTAAAAAATCAATTTAAAAAAAAATTATTTTGTAAAATTAAAAATAATTCAAATTAATTTTAAGCTATTTGAAATGATTTTAAAAAAAAATTGAAAATCAAAAAAAATTAGAAATTTTGAACTTTCAATTTCAATTTAATTTTTTTTAAATATTTTTTTTTGATTTTTTTCAAAAAAATTTTTTCAAAGGCACCCCGACGTTTTGCAACTCAACTCTAAAATTATTTTTTTTCAAATTGTAAATCGCTATATTTCATTTTTTTTTCCAAGTTGCGAAACGTGGGAATGCCGCACCGTGAGAACAAAATTTTTGTTTTTTTGAAAATTCACAAAAAAAAACAAATTCAAAAATTCAAATTTTGCAGAGCAACATTCCAAGGTCTCGATTCCCTGGAACAACTGATTCTTGCGGAAAACCAACTCGAAACCCTGGACTGGACAATGTTCTCCTCGCTGAAAAACCTGCGAATCCTCGACATCGGCTCCAACAAACTGCAGAACGTCGAGATGAAATCGATGAAGAAACTGGAGAAACTGATACTCAACAACAACCATATCGATTCGATGAAGAATGTCCGTCTGCGCGACCTTCCCTCTCTTGTCGTTGTGATGATCGACCGGAACAAGATGAGCAGCATTGGAGATAAGGATTTGATGGGGTTGGTCAGGTCGGAACGCATCGAGACACTCTCCTTGTCGTGGAACAACATCAGCGAAGTCGGACAGAAGACATTTCAGTCCATTCCTCATCTAATTTCGCTTCTTCTTCAGAACAATCAATTGACACAACTTTCGACTAGTGAGTTTAAAATTTAAAAAAAAAACTGAGTTTTATAAAATTCTTGCTGAACTTTTTTCTCGCCAAACACGGACTGCTAAAGATAATTATTCATTCAAATTAATTTCCGCTTTTTTTTTTAAACAAAGCGCTGCGTAATAACGGAGTGTTGTAATTCCTAATTTGTTTGATTTTCTACCCCGCTTTTTTCACGATTTCAGTAGGAATTTCGGGTAAAATTTTAAAATTTAAAAAATCGATATTTATATTCTGTCGGCTTCACTGGCAAAACATCACAAAAAAAAAACAGAAAAATTAATAAATGTATTTTTTTTAACTCAAGCCCCAATAGAAAAAATTAATCGAAATTCGCTTAAAATGTTTATAAATTAAAAAAAAAAAAATTTAAAAATTCATGTGAAAAAAAATGAAATTTTCTATATTTTTTCCCCAAATTCACCCCAATTTCCAGACTCGACGCCCTTTCTTGAACCACTGAAGAACCTGCAGACTCTCCAGGTTTCCGCCAACAATCTTACCGTAATCCGTGCCGGAGAACTGCCGAAATCACTGCTGAACTTGGCACTCGACCACAATACGATTACAAGAGTGAGTAGGGGGTTTTTTTGGGAAAAAATGAGTTGGATATGGGTTGTTTCTTGAACATTCGACAGTATCGTGCATAATGAAAGGTCCGAATTTTGAAATGAGAAAAAATAATTTTGAAACAGAGAAAGAAAAAATATTTGAATTTAAAAAAATCTAAATTAGGAAAAAATGCGCCAGTAATTTAAAAAGTTCAATAAGGAAAAATTCTTATTTATCACCAGAATAAATCGCTTTTCTGTAATATAAAATGGGGGCGGGTTTAAACTTCAACATGGCTGGCCCAATGAAAATATCAAAATTTGAAGTTGGAAAAAATAATTTTGAAACAGGAAAAAATATTTTCTCAAAATTTACAAAAAAACAATTTTTTAGCAAATCAAACAACTGAAAATCAATGGGATTGGTTTTCGGAAAGTTCTATTTTTTTTTCGAAAATTCAAAAAATACGCAAAAATTCTCAAGCTTCTCACAAGGGAACTGTTTTACCTCATCGGTCTAGGATTGCTCAGTGATGGTTGGAAACGATTCTTGAGGTCAATACAAGAAACTTCTTAGTTGGAAAAAATTGCTATTGGGCCCTCCTAAGGGCTGAAAATCGCATCTGAAGTCTCAAAAAGGGTGAATTCAGCGAATTTTGGCTCATTAAATTTTCATTTTTTCGGGCCGGGGAACCACTGTGAAGGTCGAACTTACTTTTTTAGACGTTTCTGAATGTGGGGAACAAAGTATCAATAAAAAATCAAAAAAAAAAATTTTTGAAAATTTTTAATTTTTCGCCCATCAACCCATTGGCCAGTGAAAAAATGCATGATCCGGGGACCCAAAACGAAGATTCAAAAATTTTTTGGGGGATGCAAACCGTTTCCAATGTTGAAAAAAGGTATTATTAAACCATAATCATTCAAAAAAACGTTCGAAATATTTTTTTTGGGTCCCAGGATCATGCAGTCATTAACTGGTCAATGGGTTGATGGTCGAAAAATGAAAATTTTCCAAAAATTTTTTTTTGATTTTTATCAAATTTCTGGTTTTCCACGTTCAAAAACGACAAAAAATGTCAGTTTGGTTCATCACAGGTCCCAATTTCGGTTTCCTGCCACAAAAAAACAAAAGAAAAAAGAAAATAGCGCAGTGGGGACCGAACCCACACCCTGCGCCTAATGCCGGCGCCTCTTCGCCACTCGGCCACCAACTGCTGCCGGCAGCAGTGGGCAAATGAACTTATGTCGGCGCTGCCGCCGCTGCCGTTCGCCTACGCGCTCACCACGCTAAACAATGGTGAAAGTGCTGAAATTTCACGAAATTTTCAGATGCGATTTTCAGCCCTTAGGAGGGCCCAATAGCAATTTTTTCCAACTAAGAAGTTTCTTGTATTGACCTCAAGAATCGTTTCCAACCATCACTGAGTAATCCTAGACCGATGAGGTAAAACAGTTCCCTTGTCAGACAATTTCCATTTCCCAAAACTGAATTTTCCTGTATTTTTCCCTATTTTCTCTAAAAATTCAAATTCCAGATCGAGCCGCGTGCTCTCGAAGGAATGGCTCTGAAACGCATCTACCTGCACAGCAACAAGTTACAATTCCTCTACCAGGGAGCCTTTGATTCGATTGTTCCATCGTCCCTGGAGGCGATTGACGTGTCGCGTGAGTTTATCGATTTTTTTGGGATTACGGTAGGAGATTGGAGAAAGTTATCAACTGATGAAAGGTAGCTGGGATTGTTTTTGACATTTTGTTAGTTGACAGTTTTTTGATAGCGGTTATCAGTTTGGAGATATGAAACCGAAAAGTTGAACTGATATTCGCGAGCTTTTAATTATTTTGATAAATTAAATTCAAAATTTAATTTAAATTATCCCTGAAAATTCAAAAATTCTTGCATTTTTTGCAGTGAACAACTGGCAATGCGTGTGCAAGGACCCGAAAGAATGGCTTCCAAGATGGCTATCAGCGGCCGAAGAATCCGATGTTTCCGAGGGACCAATCGGCTGTCTGGCCATCCCAGGATGCGGAAATGGAGGTGTGATCGAGGAGTTCGAAGAGGAAGAGGAAGTAATTCGATCCGGATGGATTACTGTAGCTGCCACCATTCTTACGGTAGTCACCATTTGCATGATGGTGTTCATCGCCTTGCTCTACTTCAAGGATCATAGACATCAGGTGAGTCGGAGAGCGAATTTTTGGGTTTTTTCAAAAACTTTTTTTGAAAAAAAAAAACGGTTTCAAAAAATATTGAATAGTAGTCGTTGGACTATTTTTTCAATCCATATGCCAAATTTGAAAGAATTATTTTTTATTAATAAATAAAAAATAATTGTTAATATTAATTGTTTCAAAAATGTTTAAATTTTTGTATTTTTTAGAAATTTTTTTTTAATGGAGCAAGAAAATTTAAAAAAATTGTAAAATAAATAATTATTTTTCTAAAAATTGAAAAATCGATTCGGGAAATTAAAAAAAATGAAACATTAGACTTTTAATTGAATTTAAAAAATAATTTTTCCATTTTTACAAATTTCAAATTTGTTTTTTTTATAAAAAATCTAACTCCCTATGAATTTTGCAAATTTTCTGAATTTTTTAAAAATTCAAAAATTAATTCGGTAAATTTTAGAAACTAAAAAATGAAATTTATTGTTAGAAAAAATTCATAATTTTTTTGAATTTCTTTTAAACTGAATTTCTTTTTTATTATTCAAAAAAATTTGAATCCTTATGGATTTTAGCTTTTTCTTTGAACTTGCATTTTTTAAAATCTACTCCAAAATTGATTTTAAAAAATAAAAAATTTCTATGATTTTCGCAAATTAAATTTAAAACAGAAATGTTTTGGTTTTTTAATTTCGAAAAGTTAAATTATTATACTTAAAAATAAAATAAAATTTATTCACATCGATCAATTTCTAATTTTCCATCATTTTTGCAGTTCTCTCTGCGCGGCCGCCGCTCGGATTCGGACCTGCACAAGCTCATCGAAAACGATCCGCTCAACCTGCC
>LR564662.1:11657-25486 GCA_900536345.3 Caenorhabditis sp. 39 LS-2015 | reverse complement strand
ACTTCTAGAACTCATTACAACTTAAAAATCTTTCATCAAACCCCTTTCTGGTAGTTTGTCTATTTCTTTCAAAGTCTAAATGCAACAACAGTCGTAGAGCTTCGAGGTGCCAGCGGCTCACTGCAAGAAACGGGGATCCCCGCGGGGCATGCCCCACGGGGATCCCCACCGCAAAGTGTCCCCGTGGGGATCCTCATGCCGCTGCCGTCGGCCGATTTTGCCCCGCGGGGATCCCCGCGCAACACCTGAGATAGTATAGTGGTGAGTATCCGCGTCTGTCACATGCGAGACCCGGGTTCAATTCCCGGCCGGGGAGAATCTTTTTTGTGAGGAGAGAATAAGAACAAGGTAATTATATATTTTTTTGTTTTTTATTGGTTTTTTGAAAAGGTTTTTTACAATTAAGGAATGAAAAAGATATTACAAGAAAGGCGAGAGCAGGAATAAACAAATTAGCGATTATTGTTCATCCACTTCTCGAAGTTTGTCTTTGGTTGCCTCTTCGCGTTTTTCGGCACCACGACGTGTTCGTTCTCCTTGTCCAATTTCGCCTGTTTGATCCGGAGCTGGCGATGCTGCTCCCTGATCTCCATTGTCGACAACTTGCCGAATTCGATGTTTTTGGCGGTTGTGGCCGAATGTCTTCTGGTGCCAGCCAGAAGAATCTCCAACTTATGCTCGTCCATTTTCTGCTTTTTTGCCTTCTCCTCCTTGAACTTGGCGTCGTTCTCCTGCTGCTCCAACTCCAACATCTTTTCCAGAGTGACCTTCCATGATTCTTCCTTGTTGGCAACTTGGCGACGGTCTCGAACCAGTTTCTTGAAGAGGCGCTCAGCTTTTGGAGCCAGTTCCGGATTGGACTCGACGAAGTTAAGGAGCTGTGTGGCGGTCATTTCTTTCATTTGATCTTTTACTTCTGAGTAGTCGGCCAACGTGAAAACTGAAAAAAAATGGAATTCTAATTGTAAATGGTTACTGTAGCTCTTCGTACCTTTGGCAACTTTCTTCGATCCTGTGTAGATCTTTGGGGATGTCTTTTTGGAAGACACAAATGCGTCCAAGCAGTCCGATGGTGCAGCTCTCTTCGCTGCTGGAGAGGACTCGATGACGCAGGTAGCTGAGCGCTTTCTGAAAGCAACCGGTCCTGTTGGCATTCTAATCTTGGTATTGGACGACATAACTGTTGATAAGTTGTTAGCTGAAATTAGAAAGTTTGTAAAGAAACCATACTAGAGAGCTGTTGAGAAACTGAAAAAAAGAGAGATGAAAACGATCCGACCTACACCTAGAAGGTAATCGAGTAAGAATGACGTCTTCTAGATCTGACCGTGTTCCTCCAATTCACTTACATGTCTCCTCCCCTTTTCCAGGGTCCTGTAACCACAGATGTGCCAAAAACATGTGAAGGTGTAGTTACATTAATCCCCTTCCCAGGCACTAGGAGAGGGAACTACTGTATCTACACCTTCCGCCTCCCTTCCAGCGTCCCCACATGTTTTTTTGGCACATCTGCCGTTACATGACCTCCTTTTACTGTTGGTTTCCAAAGTGTCGCCTGGGAAAGGGGAGGAGACAGATGGGCGGGTCAGAGGAACAGGAACAAGACTAGAAGGCGTTATTCTTACTCGATTACCTTCTAGGAGTAGGTCGTATTGGTTTTTCCTCTCTATCACTCTCTATTTCAATTTTCCAACAGCTCTCTAGAATTGTTTCTATAAGTTTTTGGGTTTCAGCTAATTGTAACATTCAATCAACAATTATGTCGTCCATGTCCAAGATCACTATGCCAACTTTATCTATCGCTTCCCGAAAGCGTGTATCATCCTGCGTCATTGAATCTGCTCCAGCACCTAAGAAAGCTGCCATCTCGGACGATTTGGACAAGTTCCTGTCTTCCAAGAAGACGTCACCAAAGGTGTACACAGGATCTAAGAAATCTGAGAAAGGTGAGTACAAAGATTTACTGTGATCAATATGAAACCCATTTTTTGTAGTTCTGACACTTGAAGATTATCCAGAAGTGAAGGACAAGATGAAGGAGATGACGGCTTCGCAACTTTTTGATTTTGTGGAAGTCAACCCGGATTTGGCACCAAAAGCCGAGAGAATGATGAAGAAGATGGTGCGCGAAAAGTGCCCAACTGCAATCAAAGATGTCTCATGGAAGATCACTTTGGAAAAGATGTTGGAGCTGGAGAAGAAGGAAGACAGTGTCAAGTTGGAGAAGGAGAATGCCAAGAAGCAAAAAGAGCATGACCAAAAATTGGAGCTTCTTCTGGCGGGAACTAGAAGACATTCGGCCACCACCAACCGGAACATCGAATTCGGCAAAATGTCGACAATGGAAATCAGGGAGCAACATCGCCAGCTCCGGATCAAACAAGCGAAATTGGACAAGGAGAACGAGCACATGGTGGTGCCGAAGAAAGGAAAGAGGCAGCCAAAGACAAACTTCGAGAAGTGGATGAAGAAGAATCGCTAATTTGTTTATTCCTGCTCTCGCCTTTTCTGTAATATATTCTCAAACCTTAATTGTAAAAAACCTTTTCAAAAAAACAAATAAAAAACAAAAAAATATATAATTACCTTGTTCTTATTCTCTCCTCACAAAAAAGATTCTCCCCGGCCGGGAATTGAACCCGGGTCTCGCATGTGACAGACTCGGATACTCACCACTATACTACCGAGGACACGGAACACCGATGGCGCCGGGGTCAAGACGAAAGCGCTGCCATCATGGACTGGCGCTGATTGTGAGAGGCAAGTGGTCTGGGAGGAAGAGTTGGAAGTGCGCTCTAATGAGAAATTTAGAAAAACAGCAATTTTATTGTTAAGACAATTGAAATAGATCAATTTTTCAGTGACTGGAATTCCGTAATCTTCTCGAGGTTTTCCAGAATCCGATTCTTCGTGGATACGTATACTTTATAGCTGAAATTTGGAATTCAACTGAATTTGGCAAAACCCGTTTTTTTCAGCTTAATCCTCGTCGAGAACCGTTCGATTCAACCCTACAATATTTCCAAAAACTTGCCGTTTGCACTCATCGAAACAAAGACCATACCGTATCCCTTTCCCGATCATTTCCCCCATAAAAAAAGAGCACTTCTCACAGTGAATAAAAGAGAAAAAACGCGAAACGAACGTGCAACTCTCGGCGTCACGTGTGACCCTCGCGTGACGTCCGTCTGTCCGTCTGCGTCTCTGCTTATCACACACTCTCTCGCCCCTCTGCGCGATCACAAACGATTTGGGAAGAAGAAGAAGCGAAAGGTGTGATAAGTGCGGTGGCGGCGGTAGGTGAGTGATAAGAGAGAGGCAAAAAGAAGGGGGGGAGGTCGAGTATGTTTACCGTCCAAACAGAAGAGAGATTCGGCTTCGCAGGGGGCTCTTTCGTGTGCGCGGATTTCTCGAATCGAGGGTGAGAAAATCCTCGCGACGTATCATGCGCTTTATCGGCTCGAGATCACTTGGTTTTCTTCTTAGTTTTCGATTTCGATTTTGATTTTGATTAATAGTTCCGAGGTTTTAATTCTTGACAGTTTGTAACTGACCATAATCCTCCTAGATTTCACCAAAACTTGAAAATTTCAACTCACAATTGAAACTCGTCAAAAAAAGATCAAGATGTGGTTTTTCCCTTGAAATCCGGGGTTCTTTGCTTTTATTTATCAAAAGTTCAAAGAAACACGCTAAAAAATGCTCAAAAACCACTGAAAATCCAAAATTTTCCGAAATTCTCCATAAAGCGCATTTTCTGACCCTACACTTTTCCGATTCTCACTTTGCCATCTACCGACTTTCTGCCAGCAACTCGTGCTTTTAAATACGCCCTGGCGCACGCGCAGTTCCGTGTCCTCGGTAGTATAGTGGTGAGTATCCGCGTCTGTCACATGCGAGACCCGGGTTCAATTCCCGGCCGGGGAGAATCTCTTTTGCATGGACCTGGGAATCATATCCAGAAGTACTTCTCTTCCAATCTCGATGCACCCCTCTCCACATCAATTCCTTCGTCTCATCGATCCCTCATCCTCATCTTTTGGATCTGATCCATTGGGGAGGGGAAGGGATGAGGAGAAAAGAAAAGAAAAGAAAAGCAGAGCAAGTGTTGTTTGAAGCGAAAAGAGAGAAGAAAAAGAAGAAGAAGAAGAAGAAGAAGAAGACAACTACCGGGACACATACACACATCTTGTGCTCTTTCTCTGTGTTGTTGCTCCCTCGCGGGAATGAGAATGAAGAGGAAGAAGAAGAGTTATTATTTTCAGTTTTTATTATCCTTCCCCCCCCCTTTCCTTCTGTTCCTTATGTTTGACGGATGCCTGTGGCTGATGTTGATGGGCGGTCTCGTTGATTTATGAGCTTTTGCTTTTTGCTGAAAAATTTCCAACTTTTTTTCGGGATTTTTCGGGGAAAATTTGAGCTAGAATGGCTAGAGCGATACCTTGAAAAATTTGAAAATCTCAAAAAACTCCAACAAAATTTTTTTTTGCATAATTTTTTTTTCAAAATTTTGAAATAAATTTTTAGAGAAAATCCAATCAGTCCAATCGATAATTGACATTATTCCGCTACTTTTATCACTTGAAAACTTTCCGATATCACTTCTAGTTTTCGAGTTATTGGTAAGCAAAGTTTAGGTCACAGAGGCTGCTATAAATCAATCAATATTTAAAATTTTTCACTACGAAAGTGATTGGGATATTGTTTTTTATCGATTGATTTTGAGTTGATACTGATTTGGAAGTTCATTGACAAAACGCAGATTTTCAAACTTGATGGGAAAAAATTCGGATAAATACCGACTTTGAGCCCGAATTTTAATCGATTTCTCCGGTTCCCACATTAATATTCCTTCCAATCTACGCATCCTCCTCCCCCTCAAAATCCTGATAAAAATAGTCTGCGGCGGTGCAAGTGTAATTCTGTCATCGGATGAATGTCTCCCCCCTTTCCCTCTGCACGGCTTTCCTCCCGTCCTCCGTCTCCCCGATCGCCGTGTTCTCTCGCCCAAAACACATCCGATTCCCGGCCGGCCAGCAACAAATCTTTTTCTCTTTTCCGACCGGAAATGCTTCGGGAGCCGATGCGTTACGTGGAGAAGTCTTTCTTCCCGAGAGAAGACAGCCACGGGAGTATTTGACGTCTGCGTCTCGACGTGTCTTTTGTTGTTTATGATTTGTAGCCGGATCGGAGCAGTTTTTCGTGGTCCCGTTGAGCGAATTTGCATAGATTTCGACGTAGAGTGGGTAATTCATCTTTAGGGAGCTTAATGTTCAGAATCTAGACCTCTCTGACGTTTTATTTGGCTGCGTGTCTGAGAAATGGTGAGAGATAGCGAAAAAGTTCAACTAGTAAGTTGTAGCTCTTAAAATTTTTTACATATTTCTTTAGTTGACCGTTTTCTGATACCTCTTGTCTCTACTGACTTTTCATGCCTTCAATTCCTCTTCACCTTTTCATCCTAATTTTCTTCTCAATTACCTCAAATCTTTTTTTTTTTTTCCAGCCCCTCCCCAGATGCCCCATCCATCACCATCATAATGTCATTTGACTCCATATCAGCCGGCGCAACGGGATGTTTTCCCCGTCGCGCGCACACCATCAACGCCGCCGACGACGCGCACACCCACACAGTCGCCGTCTACATGCACAGTTTCAATCCGGACTGCGAGAATGATACGGTGCATCTGGAGGTTCATAAACGATGCACAACCGAGGAACTCATCGAGAAAGTGCTGGCGGGACGGGCGGAATTGGAGGGACAGTCCGTGCAGGACTTTGATCTTTTCGAGATGATGGGCACTCCGGACGGACAGACTTATAAGGAACGACGACTTGATCCGGGCGAGTATCCGGTCGCTGTACAGTCCATTTGGTCACGTCTTCCGGTTGTCGTCGACAGTGCCACGCCAAAGAATCGATTCGTTTTTCGTCATCGTGGATATCGGGCGGCGACTGGAGGAACAAGGTTCGGAAGTGCTGAAGTCGCGTCGTCGATTGACGCGTTTTTGACAAAATTTTTGGTACAGCCACAGGTATGTCAAAGTTGTCCATTAAACAGTCTTGAAGACGCCAAAAACCCAAAAAAACCCGATTTTTCGTTGATTTCCCCCAGATACAATTATGCCTGTGAAGAAGCGCATGTATTTGACATATATCTCAAGAACCGTGAGAGATATCAAAAAATCATCAACTTAGAATTTGTAGCCCTTGTTATTCTACGTATTTTTGTCATTGACTATTTTTTGATATCTCTTATGATTATTGAGTTACGTGTCAAAGTACACAGACATGCCTTCAAAACGTCCCCTGTAACTAAAAATTGAGCGTTATCACGCCGAAAAATGCCTGAAATTTCAAGAACTTTGCCATTCAAAAAATTTGAAAAATATTGACTTCTTGCAGCACATATACCCCCAAATCGCTGCAAGACCCACTTTACCAAGCATTTCAGGACCGAGAATACGCGGATTTGTGTATGCTGCCCGAGTTGACCGAGCAAACGCTGCTGGACAATTTACGAGAACGATTCGCAAATGGACACATTTACACGTACATTGGACCGATTCTGGTGGCAGTTAATCCGTTCTGGTACGCAGCCAATTCATCGTCCCGTTTTAACTTCAAATTTCAAATTCCAAATTTCCAGTTTCTTCCCCATCTACAACCCAAAATATGCTCGTCTATACTTCCAAAGTAAACGTCTCGGATCGCTGCCTCCGCACATCTTCGCTATTGCTGATGTTTGTTATCACAAGTGAGTAATGCTTTGGATATGGGTCTAATATGGCAATTCCAGCATGCTTCGAATCAAGGAAAACCAATGCGTCGTGATTTCCGGTGAATCTGGATCGGGAAAAACCGAATCGACGAATCATCTGATGTCCCATTTGATATCCCTCTCACAGAAAGGGTCGACTGGCTGCTCCACCGAGCAAACTCTTCTGTCAGCTGGTCCAGTGCTCGAAGCATTCGGAAATGCAGTGACTTTGACGAACAATAACAGTAGCAGATTCGGAAAGTTCATCAAGATCAATTACAGGGAGAATGGAATGGTTTCGGGGTAAGCATTTAAAATTTAGATGATTTCCCGACGTTTCGCAACCTTGTAAAAACACGTGTCTTTTTCAGTGCCAACGTGGAAATCTACTTGCTGGAAAAGTCGCGAATAATCTTCCAGACCAAAGGCGAGCGCAACTACCACGTCTTCTACTATCTCCTCGAAGGTGCCGATGAAGAGGAACGCAAGAAGTATTTCCTGTTGAAACCTCAAGACTACAAGTATCTCAATCAAAACGAACCGTTCGCTCCGGACGGTGTCAACGAGAGAAACGAGTTCGATCGACTGAGACATGCGATGAGTTCCGTGGGGTTCTGTGACAAGACTCAGCAGACCATTTTCGGAATCATTTCTGCAGTGCTGCTACTTGGAAATATCACTTATATCAAGGTGAGTGGGGCGGGAATTTTATTAACTTTAGATTCCATTTCAGCGCCACGGCTACCATAGTGATGAGAGTGGGTACATTGAAAACGAGGAGGTCGTCGACTTGGTCGCCAACCTTTTGCACATCAAAACGGAAACTTTGATGCAAGCGTTGACCATGAAACGCCACGTCATGAAAGCAGAGACAATGGTCTTACGGTACAGTGTTTCGGAGGTACGTAACAAACCAAAAAAGACAAAAATCAATAACCCGAAATTTTTAGGCCACAAATACCCGAGATGCCATGGCGAAGTGCATCTACAACTCTTTGTTCCACTTCATCGTTTTGAGAATCAACCAAGCCCTGCTTAAGAAAGATTTCTCAGCCGGAAAAGGATATTATATCGGAATCCTGGACATTTTCGGATTCGAAGACGTCGGCGCGCAATGCAACAGTTTCGAGCAGCTGTGCATCAACTATGCCAACGAGAAACTTCAGTCGTACTTCAATCAGCACATCTTTCAATTCGAACAGGAAGAGTATTTGAAGGAGGGCATCTCGTGGACCAATATCGAGTATACCGATAATACGGAATGCGTGCAGTTGTTCCAGGTAAGACGACGAGTTTGCTGAGAAGGCTAACAGTTAAAATTACAGAGCAAGCCATACGGAATTCTTCGTTT
Source organism: Caenorhabditis sp. 39 LS-2015 (assembly GCA_900536345.3). NCBI lineage: Eukaryota > Metazoa > Nematoda > Chromadorea > Rhabditida > Rhabditidae > Caenorhabditis > Caenorhabditis waitukubuli. Next base: position 17,375 of record LR564662.1, on the reverse strand, counting down.
GATTGACGAGGAGTCCAATATAAACAACGGAACCGATGACTCGATGCTGGCAAAACTGAATCAGTTCTTGAAGAACAATGAGTATTACGAGACACCGCAGAAGAAAGAGCCAGCGTTTATAGTGGCGCATTATGCAGGGAAAGTCAAGTATCAGATTACGGTGGGTTCCCTAAAGCGGCATACGGTCGGAGTCTTTGGTGCCTGAGTATTCAACGTAGACGCTTAAGAACTCATTACGTATTTCCTTTTCCCAGCCAGAAACCTCTACAAAATTCAATATTTCTCTTCCAGGGTTTCCGAGAAAAGAACAAGGACTTGATGCGCTTAGACGTCCTGAACGCCTTGAAATCCAGCCGAAGTTCCGTGATGAAAACCCTGTTAGGTATCGATCCGGTCGCCGTCCATCGATGGAATGTCATCCGAAGCGTGTTCCGTGCCATGAACGCCTTCAAACAATCCTCCAGAAAACTGCAAAAGAGCGAGTCTGCCGGACATCTTCGAGTCATGGACTCCATCGTGACGTCTCCCCGCCGTGGCTCCGACTCGGCACTTTCTGCGTTCCTGCGCGGAGAATTGCGCTGCGAAGTTCCGGATTTCTGCGACACCAGCATGTTCATCACGATCCGGAACCAAGCGAGACGGACGCCGGCCGGGAAATCGGACGATAAGATGAGCTGGTTGAAGTCCCTCCAGATACTGAAAGAAGCGATCGGCGGCAGGCGACTGGCCAAGAAACCGTCGTCGGTTTCGAAACAGTTTGAGTACTCGTTGACGAGATTGATGAGCACCCTGGGCAATGCGACACCGTATTTTATCAGGTGTATCAAGAGTAATAATGATAAGGTATTTCAATTTCTCATTTTTTAATCTTTTATTTTCCATCTTCCAGATAGCCAATCACTTCGACGACAACATCATTCTCCGCCAACTTCGCTACACCGGAATGCTGGAAACTGTTCGGATCCGTCGAGCCGGCTATTCTGTCCGAATCGAGTATCCGAGTTTTGTGCAGCAATACCGTATACTTCTGCGAAACGGCCGGGAGAGTTCTGTAGAAGACGTGAAGGAGTTCATCCAGGCGCATCCGTCGATCGATAATGAGAACATTCAATATGGTACGAACAAGATTTTCATGAGAGACGCCGAGAAATTGATACTGGATGATCATTTGCATCGGACGATTATGCAGAGTATTGACACGTTGCAAAGATGGTTTAGGACAATGTTGGCGAGGAAGAGATACTTGAAAATGAAGGAGGGGATTGTGAAGATCCAAGCATTGATCAGAGGGTCACTGGCAAGAAATGAGGTTCGAAAGAAAGCGTTGGCAGCTCAGACGATCCAGTGCAACTGGAAACGATTCAAAACTCGACGGAAGTTTTTGGCGACCCGGAAGGCGATTCTGGCTATACAATGCGCATATCGAGGCGCCGAGGCTCGCAAAAGAATCGGGGAAATACCGAAAGCAAATGGGAACGGAGCAGCGAACAACGTCAAGAAGTCGCCGTTCCGAGTGCGGAAAGTGCATGCTGTCAACTTGACGAAATTCGATTTGAGTGATCCGAATTCGCTAGCTGCGTTTGCTGTGTCGGATGATGATTCGGATAGTGACAAGTCGACGCAGGACGGGTTGGATGATGATATCTCGGAGGAGAGTGACGCGTTTCAGGAGTGAGTTTTGAAGGTTTGAGTCATTTTTGAAAGTTTTTCCAATTCCAGAGACGACGCTGTCGATGTTGACGCTACGTTTATCCTGGAAGACACCAAACTGAAACTGATCGAAGGTGCCGATCTCTCCCATCATCGTCGACAATCTCTGGCTCCCACAGCGTCCACGACCAAGTTGAAAATGCTTCGAAGAGCCAATAGTACCGAATCGAACAACTTTTCAATGTCAAGGTGTGATGACTCGTTTACGGTAGGTGACCAACTGGTGTCTCGCAGAAAATCTACAAAAAGAAAAGAAAACTTTCAGCTGAGCCCAACAAACTCGAAGAAGAAGACACCTGGCGCTGGAAAACTGGGTTTCCAAAAAGCCAAGAAAAACTTGAAGGCGCTTTTCGGTCGGAAAGAAGACGAAGAAGAGCCATCACCAGGGCCGAGTTTCACCAGTGAACTGACACCGGACGTCTATATTTCCAAGGAGCATCAGTTCAAAATGTCACGTCTTCACCGGCAGGAGATTTGCGCGCTGTGCAATCGACATTTGACTGGGTTCATATCGCAAGCGCACAAGTGTCAGAGTGAGTTGCTTTTCTACGTAATTATGGATTGTTCCAACCTGACCCTGCGGCTTTGCCGCATTCAGGCTGGGGAAACGGTCTGCTCACTTGCGAAAATGAACCGAATAGGCAGACACGCACGGTATAAATAGTGTCCCCACAACCAACAGGAAAGAGATATCGCGCTGAGATGGTCTACCCCTTTCTTAACCACTGCGGACAAACCGACTGAATGACAGACATCCTTCATTATGATTCTGTGTTTTTCAGGATGCAAAATGTGCCTGCATAAAGAGTGTTTCGTGTTCGCCGGCTCGATTCCGTGTAATCCCACGTCTCCAGTCAGGTCGCCGACGAGACTTCATTCGCCGAAAAGACCATGGGATTTGATGTAAGTTTTCGTGCAAAATCAGGAAAAAACTGACCAAATGAATCAATTATCGGCCACGCGCACCCCCTCCCAGTCAGTCCGCCAAGGGGGTGCGTGGCCGAGTGGCTATCACTTTTGCTTAAAACGCACCCATCGGAAGTTCAATTCTCACCTCATGCCTACATTTTTTGCACTTCTTACTCTCTCACAATCAGAATCCCCTATTATCAATTGATTGCCTCCATTTGCAGGCCCCACAAACAACGTCAATCCTCGTCGCCGATTCCAGCAGCCGCGACGACTGGAACGTTCAGCTTGACGAAGACTAAGCAGCAGGTACCATTTTTTATCAGTGTCAAATATCAACTGAGAAAATATTTCAGATTGATCCTGGGAATATGCTAGTAGAATCCACGGAAGATCTTCGTCAGTTCAGTGTGTTCATCTTCAACAAAACCACCAACTTGGCGGAGAATACAACGAAAAGGGATACGGTAGTGGACGCCGTATTTAAGAAGTCGTTGAGGGCGTTTCATATGGAGTTGTTGGGATATGAAGCGGTGCTTTCAGTGAGTTAATCTTTTGATCTTTTGATCTATCGATATCTTTCCATTTCCAGGTCGAACAATCCGTTCTCAAATACCGTGACGTCATCACAATGTTCGAGGGACTTCTCACAAAAGTTTGTCGTGAAGAAGGCGTCTCATTTCCCACAACTCTGGGTGTCAATGCGTTCCGGTAAGTACAGTAACCCTGCAATCTTAATCCTACATTACTCTAGGGGTTTTCTCAACGAGTTTATGCACACTCAGTCGAAGAAGAAACGTGGAAAGGAGAAGTCGTCGATGATCAAGGTGGGTTAGGGTAGAGCGCATTTGCATTCTGAATTTTACTCATTGAAAAAATAATAATAAGGAATAAGGATGTTGGTTCAGAAGGTTGGAAGAAAACGCAGAAAGTCAGATGTGACGGCGGTAAGATGAGTGCCAGAGATAGAGCCTAGCAAAAACTAGAAATCAAACAATCACTCACCCCCATAAGCCCCGCCCCTTTTTCTTTGGTTTCCTAATATTTCATTGTGATCTATCTACATCTACATCTACAGTGATCTTCCAACAATCTCCCGATCATAACCCAATTTCCAATGTTTCCAGGTCCATGCCGGTCACCGTTTCCGCGCCGACGTAGTCCATGTGCCGACGTACTGCGAGGTGTGCAATCAGCTCATCTGGCACCACGAAAAGCTGTTCATCTGCGTCGCGTGCCGCATTTCTTGCCACAAAAAATGCCAGCCAAAAGTCACGCATCCGTGCCATTTGACCGGCAAGCCGATCGATCCGCATGTGAGTTAGAAGTTGGGTCTCTCCCCGATGAGAAACTCCCACAATCAGTTTTTCAAGTTTTCCTTTAATAATTAATTTTTGAAAAATTCCAGACAAACGGCGGTCGATTTTTCGGCGCATCACTGGTATCGATTGTCGATGATGAGCACACTGTTCCCGTGCTTTTGGACCGCCTGTTTTTTGCCATCGAAACACGGGCGCTGTTCGTCGAAGGAGTTTATCGGTAAGTATTGCATTTTTCGATGGAGCGCATTGATCCGCCGCTGGTCTCGCAGCGAAAAAAGTGGGCGTGACTTTTTCAACGACTATAACATTGTTGATCAATATTTTATTTCTGTTTATTATTCAAAAAATTGAATTTAGTAAAGTTACTTTACTAAAGTCACAGATGAAGCCCCTTTGCTTCATGCTAGCCCAGCGCCATCTTCCATTAGGGGCGCTCAGAGACTTTTATGGGTTAAAATTTCCACATTTTTTGGGGAAAGAATTGTGACGCTGACAAGGCGCGGCTCTTTATACCCAAAAACAAAACTAGAAAAGCAAGCCCATTTGCATCACAAAAACGCCCCATTCTTCCAGAAAAAGTGGCTCCCTACCACAAGTTCGCAACATCCGAAAGATCATCGAGTCTACGCCAGGTATTTTTTTATTTACTTTTGTTTTTGTTTGTTTGTTTTTTTTTTTGTCTCTCACCTAACCTCAAAACACTCCTATTTTTTCTTCTTCAGATGCGGATGCAGTGAATCTCGAAGACGCCGGCATTCACGTGCTCACCACGTTGGTCAAGGCGTTCTTCCGAGAGCTCTCCGAGCCGATCATCATCTTCGATTTATATGAGAACTTTCTCAATGTTTCGGGTGGGTGTCAAAGTAAAATTATTATTTAAAAAATTTATTCGGAAAAAAATCATCTTTTCCTATTTATCTAGTTTCCGACAAAGGAATCGGTGAAATTTTAGTTTTTTAGTTTTTTATTTTTCAAAAATTTTCTGTAAATCGAAAACTTTTTTATTTTTTTTTGAAAATTTAGGTAGGCAATTCTCATAATTCAAACAAGCCATAATTAACCGTAAAAAGGGAAAAAAATTCCAAATATTTTTTGCATTTTTCAGAAGTGGAAGACATGGGAGAACGAGTGCGTTGTTTAGCAGTGATGATCGAGTTGCTTCCGAAACCGAATCGTGCCGTTCTCGACCGTCTAATGTACCATCTGGCGAGAGTTGCCGACCAAGAAGCCGTGAACAAAATGGGTTGCAACAACCTCGCCCTGATCTTCGGTCCGTGCGTTCTCCGTCGACAGGACAGTGCGCATGCTCAGGAACAACTGAATGATGTGACACGGCAAACGGGTTGTGTGCAGACTTTGATTGAGGAGAAACTAAAACAGTACAAGGCCACGTTGCATAACATTGTGGAACTGGAAGATGCGAGTCAGAAGGTGTCGGCGAATCTGCGGAAGATCGAAGAGCATCGGAGGAATAGCGAACCGTCGAAGACGGCGACCAACATCGGCACGGCCAAGCAGTTGTTCGAGGAGCAATTGGAGTTTTTGGGCAAGCAGAAGTACGTTTTTCGGTCTTCCTTATTTTTTCTCAAAACGTTATGACTCAACAACTTGTTTAGTTGTTTACATGGCTGAGGAACAAGTTGACAAAAAAACACGTTTTTTTAGCTCACAAGGGAACCTTTTATACGAAGGTTGGAATTTTGAAAAACGGACTTCACAGATCGATAGAGCGTCCTTGAATTAGTATATTTCCGTTTTCAAAACCTGCTAAATATCA
>LR564662.1:0-11557 GCA_900536345.3 Caenorhabditis sp. 39 LS-2015 | reverse complement strand
TATTTAGCAGGTTTTGAAAGCGGAAATATACTAATTCAAGGACGCTCTATCGATCTGTGAAGTCCGTTTTTCAAAATTCCAACCTTCGTATAAAAGGTTCCCTTGTCAAGCAAAAAAATCGTCATTCATTGCAAAAAAATAATGGTGTTTTGTTTCCCAATATTTCCTAATACTCTGCTAGTATCAACTCTCCCTTCCTTATTTTCAAAACCTTCCATTTATCTTTTCAGAGAACGCCTGCTCCAAGAGCTTCCTCCACTCGCGCCCGTCGCTTCGTCCGAAGATCTTTCCTCGTCCGACGAGAATGCCAACAACGCGTCGAGTTCCCTGTCCGTCGAGGAATACGCTCTGGATCTCGACGCGCCGCCCGTGTTTTGTCTTTTGAACTATCCGACGAAGCTCCGCCCACCTGGACCGTTGTTCAGAAGACGTCCGGATTTGGATCTTCGACGGAAGGCGTTTGCCAACTCCAGATGCATTATGTCGTTTTATTCGGTGTAATGTGGTGCAGACGGAAAAGAAATATTGACAGCTTTACGGAATATGTGAGATGGTTATAGGTAACGCGGCGCCGCACATTGTCCACGGTCATTTGGGCATACGGTTTCTGGATGGGACATTTTAAGGCTGATTTACTGAAATTTCCATTATTTCTCTTGGGGTTTTTTAGTAATTTTCTGCTTTTCAAACTCTGAAAGTTACAGTTCCAGTTCGGAAGACGCCTTTCATAACGATCGGTGTCTCTATATGTCTGCGCCTCCACAAGCGGTCGAACTCTCTCCCACTTTTCTCACTGCATACGTGGCGAAACTCTCCTTAACTGTCAGTCAGCAATTGAAAACAGAAAATGAAAAAAACTCCCAAAAATTATGTCAATCTTGGTTATATACTCATCTCCAAAAAATTTAACATGAAAACGCGACCCGAACTTACCAGAGACCCGAATATCGGTGCCACGGTTCCTAGGCCATTTCACATTTTATCGTGATACTGTCAATATATACATTTGCTCAAATCTCATGTCAAAAATTTTCCGAAAGTTTTACCATGAGCCATTTACAAAAAAAATTTCAAAATCGATACACTTCTTCATCATTGTTTTTCTGTTTTTCGCCCGGCCATTCCATTTTTCTATTTATATTTTATTCGTGTTTCTATTTGAGAAAATAAATAAATAAATAAATTTTTATGGAATTTAACTGCAGTCATGATTTTGATGCAGGTATTGCAAAGTGAAAAATGTTTCAAATCAGGGAAAAAAAGCGAAAAAAAGGAAAAAAAATATTTTGAAAAACTAGCGGTAAAGGTTGGTATTAGGTATTATGCATTTTGAGCTATATTTTAGTAACGGTAAGAGATATTAAAAAGTGGTCAACTACAAAATTACGCAGAATGTTAAGGTCTACAATTTTCTAGTTTACAATTTTTTGATATCTCTCACCGTTATTGAGATATATGCCGAATAAATGCTACCTAATTGTAAAAGGGATCGGAGCCGCAAAAAATTGTGCTGTTTATCGATTTTTTTCCTAAATTTGGTTGGGTAGTTAAAAATTCACTTGTTGTGCAAATTGAATGTTAAATCAAACTAGACACTAGTCAAAAACCATCGTTATCACTGACAAAGTACCATGCGTCAATTTCTTGAAAACGTTGTGATTAGGAAGAGACAGTTCCTTTCAATCAAAAAGTCTGTTGTCGGTGTCTGATAACAGAGATCATTCCTTAGCATAACTTTCTCCTATTGGTGAGGAAAACGGAGAATAGGCGGTACAAAGAAATAACGATGAGCAATAGCGCGGCCATTCACCGCACATTCCTCAGTCAGTTGCAGCGGCGTCCGCAGGAAGCTAAGCAAGCCGTTTTCCTCATTTCCATTTCCATTTCAGGGGGTATTAAAGGACAGATTGAAAGATAGTGAGTATGTCATCTGAAGACAACGTCGCAGCTTCTGATAGTATCAAGTCAAAGGAGGAAATGGAAGCCGAACGACTTCACGACTGTCCGATTTGTTTCGAGGAGTATGGTGAGTTGCATATGGTATTGTACATTTTAAGGTATATCTCCATAGCGGTGTGAGATATAAAAAAGTAATCAACTACAGAAATACGCAAAATGTAAGGGCTACAAATTTGTAGTTGACTACTTTTTGATACCTCTTACCGTTATTGAGTTTTATGTCAAAAAAAGACTTGAACAACATTTTCGCCTTCTTCCAGACACTTCCGACCGTATTCCTTGCATTGGTTCTTGTGGTCATACCATTTGTAGTTTGTGCAGGAGTTCAATGATAACTTCAAAATGTCCACTTTGCAATCGAGCCGAGTCGTTCGTTCAGATGACTGTCAATCAGCAATTAATCGATCTTCTAGGGTTTTTGAATCAGATTTTGAAGAGAACGGGTTTTGAGAAAAAGGTAAAAAAAACGGGAGATGGGGCCAGCTGCGTACGTTTGGTGTCTGAGTATTCAAGTAAAGATAGTACAGTGGTAGCCATAAAGATGTGAAAGTGTAGATTTTGGTTGTTTTAATTTGATTTCGAACTATTTTCTTGGTGCTTAACAGAAGTTGATGAATTTCATATGGATCGGCTGAAAAATTACAGCAATTTCAAAAAACCTAATTTGTAGTATCTTTATGACTGCCACGGTACGCAGCCAATTCATCTTGCTAATACTTCCATCAATGCTCCTTTAAGCAATTGCAAAACTGTTTAAAGGCACATAACGAAAGCATATATGCCTGCATATCATTCTTATAATTATCGCCGTGCGTGTTTGCCCATTCGGTTCATTTTCCCGAGTGCGCATGCCGTTTTCCTCAGCCTGAATGCGGCGAAGCGCCATCAGGCTGGTGTTATGATTGATTTATTTGGCTGCGTATCTTGGCTGTCTGACAATGAATACTCAACCTGCATACGCAGCCAATTCATCGTTGCGAAACTATATAAAGGAGCATGAAAACATGCCTATGCTACAACCTATAAACTCTCAATTTTCCAGAAACCTTCCCTACACGGCAATTGTCCAAAATGCAAACAGTCATTCTCCAAACTACGAATCTGTCTGGACTGCCTGAAAATTTCTGGAATTCTGAATACAAAGTTGATGACGAATACACAATTGGATTATGAAGAATTATTCGACAAGATGAAACAGCAAGCAATGTGTGGAGACTGTGTCCTGGACAACGGACATTTCAGCCATAAAACGAGGGTTTTCCCGAGAGGAATCAACGGATTCAAGAGCTTTTTGGAAACGAATTTCAAGGTTGCGGAGGAGGTGGAAGAGTGAATTTTTAAATTTGAATTGTATACATAACTAAAAAATAAATATTGTTTTTTTTGTGGTTTTAGCAAAATTTTGGTATTGGGATTGGGATGTGTCAAAAATTGTTCGAAAGAATTTTCAAATTTTTAAACCATTTTTTCTAATTTTTTTAAATATGGAATTTTTGCACCCATTTTGAAATGTTTCCGTTTTTTCCTATTTTATCTTTTTTCTAAATGATTTAAAAATGTATGATTTAAAAAAATTGAACTTGAAAATTTTCAATTTTTTTTGCTATTTTGAGAAAAAAATGTTTTTTTTTTTTGAAATTTAAATTTCAAATTAATCATTATTCAATGTGTGGTTTTTTTTTTTAAATTCCAAAATTCTGACTCCGAGATATAAAAATGAAATTTTTAAAAAAAAGTTTCGAACATTTTTTTTAATTGTTTTTTGAAATGTTTTCCGTATTTTTTCCTAATTGAATTTATTCAAGAAAAGCCAGTTTGAGGTAGATCGAAACAAACCATCATGAGTTTTGCCCCACCAAATTCAAAAATAGAAAAATAGTATTTTAAAAAAGTATGTTTTATTGAAAGATGATTATTTGTGAATAAATATAAAGAAAAACAATGAAAGAAGTGGAAGATAAAGAGTAATAATAAAAAACATAAAAAAAGAAAGAAAGAAGAAAAAGAAAAAAGGAAAGGAGAAAGAAAAAGAAAAAGAAAAAGGAAAGACGACTCAGCTCTACTTTCCAAATCCATGTTGCGTGGCTCTGAAAAAAACAAGAATGAAAAAATATTAGTTTCATTAGTTCATTAAATCTATACATACCAGCAGAGCGCCGTAGCAGCAGATGATTATGACATCACCATCAATGGGATGGGAGCTTGTTGACCCCTGTTAAATCAAGACATTATTCCAAATCATTCCACCAGTTTTCAACAACCTACCCCATGCCGCGATTCCCCCATTGTTGGGGACAAAGTTCTGCATCAGCATCATTGGTACCATCTGGAATGTGTTGAGATTGTATTCGTGGAGAAAATTATTATGATAATGAGGTAAGGTCAGTGTGCCTTCCCTAATCCTTCTATTCCTAATTCAGCAAAATTCTGCTGACTGAGTCATGTCTAAACCGCTACCGGAACATGTTTAATTGTGAGGTGCATATGCCTTTCCAGGTTTGACTTGTCTCTTATCTGGTCTCTATTAGGGTCCTTAGGTGGTCATAATGTGAAGCCTCGCACCGGGTATAACTCGTAGGCAAAAACATCTATAGAGAACAGAATGGAAATCATCTTTTGAAGTACAAAGTGTACGGAGCCCTATATTGCCGACTCCTCCCACTTTCCCAGGGATCCCCGTTGTTACACCTGACAACGAACAGTCCAGAGCCGATTGGTATGAAAGTGGTCTCACAATCAGAACGTCCGAGGGTGCTCTTTCGATCACTAGTTTTCATGCTAAATGCCTCTCTGACTCCGCGCGCTTGTCTCTGTTCTCGTGGTGAAATACTACCTTTCACATCGAATTCCCCACCTAAACTCTACCCAAACTCTTACATACATACATCCCGTTCTCCCCACAGCAATTGAGAATCAGCAGACAATGCTATCATTCTTATAATATATTCCGGAAAGATTTGAGTACGTGTGTCATTCGTTCATTCCGTCCGCCGTGAAAATAAATATTTTCAACGTGAATTTCTTTTTGCGCTAGGTTGCGCGTCTTTGCCCATTCGATTCATTTTCTACTGTTCCTCCCGGCCTGAATGCCGCGAAGCGGCAGGATCAGGCTGGTATAATATAATCCGCAAAGAATGGAGTATGTCTGTCATTCCTTCCGTTTGTCCGCCGTGAAAAAAAATCATTTCAACGTGGAAACCTTTTTGCCATATGTTGCGCGTGTCTACCAATTCGGTTCATTTTCTACTGTTCTTTCCCGGCCCGGATGAGGCTGGTAGCTAAATACTCTTCCCCATATTCCCCCTCTCTCCCACATTTTCTCTTCCTTCTAAGCTATTTAATAACACAAATAAGTAAATAAATCTATTAAATTTACCCATAGTTTGTCATCCTAATTGTAAGGCCATTTCCTCTCTTCAACTTGTCCACATCCATTTCGCATTGGGCCCCAACTATCGCTCTGTTTGGCCCAAGGCGTTCCACTGAAATTAGAACATTAATCCTAATCCTTTACGAATTTTCGCGAACTCACCCCATGCCATATGATTGCCTCACTACTCTGAGCCAAATTTGTCACTGGGCATCATTGGGTCCTTATTAAATCTGTTTAAAATCATATTAGGGGAGAAATTATTTTTTAGAGGTGGAGACATTTGTTCTAACACGGAGCAAAAAAAGAGATGGCTTGGTTTGACTTGAAAATGAAAGGAAGAAAACGAGGAGGATGGATTTTCAGGAATGATTCAAGGCGGAAAAAAATGCTTGCGTTCAATTAAAAATAGAACTAATTGTAAGTACTGCGACGTTTCGCAACTTGGAAATGACTGAAAAAATCGATGGATAAAAACAAAAATTCGATCAGGCATAGGTGACATGTATTTCACATTGCTATCAGCAACGATAAGAAATATTCAAAAAATTGTCTACTATCAAGTCCTTGAAATCATTCTTATAATATATTCCGGAAAGATTTGAGTACGTGTGTCATTCGTTCATTCCGTCCGCCGTGAAAATAAATATTTTCAACGTGAATTTCTTTTTGCCCTAGGTTGCGCGTCTTTGCCCATTCAATTCATATGATACTGTTCCTCCCGGCCTGAATGCCGCGAAGCGGCAGGATCAGGCTGGTTTCGCATATTTCTGTAGTTGACCGTTTTTCGGTACCTCTCACCGTTACTGAGATATGCAGCAAAATGAAGATAGAATACGGCTCGAAGAGTGAGAGAGAGAGAGAGAAAATGTGATTTGAGACGAATAGAGTCAAAGAATAAGATATTGATGAGTTAGTGATAAGGGGAAGACGAGAGAGGGTTGCCTTGGTAATCTCAGGGAAAAGTGGTAATTAGTGATTAGGTGGGGGCGACTACTCTCTGACAAACAACACGAGGAGGGAGGATGTGAATAGGAATAACACGGTATTATGGCTAATTGGAGGTGTTTCGAAAGCACAAGGTGCGAGCGCTGCGATTTTCGGAATGGGAACACTCTCGACCAGAACAGCGGAACTAATTGAACGCGACATTTCGCAATCAGTAGATTTGACTATCGCGACACTTCGCAACCACCAAATATCGTTACCGCAACACTTCGCAACCACCTAATTTTGCGACCGCGACATTTCGCAACCACCGAATATTACTTCTGCGACATTTCGCAACCACCGTATTTGACTACCGCGACATTTCGCAACCACCAAATATTGCTACCGCGACACTTCGCAATCACCGAATATTACTTCTGCGACATTTCGCAACCACCGTATTTGACTACCGCGACATTTCGCAACCACATCTAGCAAAATTTCACATCCCCCATTTCCCGCAGAGCAAGCTCTCAAATCCCGAAATTTCCCGAAGCCGTCCGCCCATAAATCGCTCAAAAACTAAACAAAAAACCTCTCCACTTTTTTTTCGTTTTTAGTGTCGCCCACTCTGTCAATCCGCCGTCCCATTAGCCTAAGAGGCCCGTAAAAGAACTATTCTCTTGCCAACGCACTCTCTCTCTCTCTCTCTCTCTCTCTCTCGAATTCAATTCCATCCATCCATCCCGTTTTGTCTTCTCTTCTCTTTTCCTTGCTCCTTTTTGTTTTTTCGTCGGTCGTATAGCTCGTAAATTTCGCCGTAAATCCCCCCCCCCCACCGCCAAACTTTTCCGACTGGATCGCCATAAACCACTTTAGGCACTCAGATGAGAGCCGCTTCTCGATTTTTCTGAAGTTTATTCAACTTTGTATGGTATACTGTAACTATGATGTCGATATACACATTATGAAGGTTTTTGGAGCAAAAAGAGGAGGAATGGGTGAGTAAATGGGACCGATTTGATTCTAAGGAAAGGGGAGCACGTATTTTAATGTATACCTTGATACCGGTAAGAGATATCAAAAAGTAGTCAACAGCAAAAATACGCAAAATGTTAAGGGCTGCAATCCCCTAGTTGACCACTTTTTGATATCTCTTACCGTTATTGAGATATAGGACAAAATACATGTTACTTTTTTATTTCATGACCAGTTTTTCTTCTTCTTTCGCTATCCTCGATGTCATTTTTTTATTTCACAATTTTATATTTCTTCACTTTGTGAAACATTACTTTTATGCAACCCCGACGTTTCGCAACTCTATAGAATATGCTGGTTTTGACCGACCCTTGACGCGTTTTAAAGCAAACTAAAGGGTTTTCAATGGAGTTTCGAAACGTCGGGGTGTAAAAAACTAGGATTTGGCTTTAATCTTTCATAAATTTTTTTCCTTATTCTAGCTAGCATTATCTCTCTTCTTCTTCTTCTTCCTCTTCCTCAGCCACGACGTTTCGCAACTTTTCCTTCGTTTGAAATCAAATATTTTTTTCTGGAGTTGCGAAACGTCGGGGTGTCATTTTTTACAATTTGACACTAGACTAGTCTCGTCACAGCTTCAGGGTTACCGTAGAAACCACTAAGCTGCATTGAAGCTACCGTAACCCTAGAGCTGTGGCTTGACGTGTCGAACAGCCAATTTATCGGTCTAGTGGGTCTCAAAACGACTTTTTGGGTTAGTGTAAATTGAATTCGACTATGGACTGTAGAGCATGGAAAGGTATGCGCATATTCTATTCTTGTTCTATTCTTACTGTGGTGCATTGAGTACCATGAGACATAAAGGAAAGTAATTGTTACCTATGACATAATACACATGACAACAACCGATTTAATTGTAAGAAAACAGGAAAAACCAACTTCAAAATTTTTAGAGAAAAAGGAAAATGGCCAAATGGCGACATTCTGCCATTCAACAGCACCATTTCAACATTCCAACTAACGCCGAGGCTAAGTTCACAAGGTTGTGAGCGACACGGAGGGATGCAATTGATGGAACTGATGGAAGTGCGTTACTTCAGTTGTTCTATTCAAATTTGCATGACAATTCTTCAGGGAGCATATTCCGAAACTCTAACCCAACTGGAGAACAATTTTTGTTTTATTAAAATGGAATTAGTGCAATTTTGAGGTGAGTATGTGAGAAGAACTTTGATTGTGAAAACATTATGACCTTGGTAACTTATATTTCGTTTTACATCTCAATAACGGTAAGAAATATCGAAAAATGGTCAACTGCAAAGTTGTAGCCCTTGAAAATCCACGTATTTTTGTAGTTGATCATTTTTTGATATCCATAATCATTTCCAAGATTCAAGGGTTGAAAGTTACAGCTTGCTTCACAATAAGTTCATGAGGTGTTCGTGTAGATTTACGAGCATCGTTTAGTTCTAAGCAGGGTATCTCTGTAACTGTAAGAGATATTAAAAAATGGTCAACTACAAAGTTGTAGCCCTTACAATTGTGCGTATTTTTGTAGTTGATTGCTTCTTGATATCTTTCACGGTTCTTGAGATATAAGGTAAAATACATTGACTCATCAACTTGTTTTTCTAGTAGGACCGGCTAACTGATGCAAAGGCTAAGTTCACAAGAAAATTGAAATAGAATTTTTTCTATGGGTTCATCTGTACATCCAGTTAATTGTAAGTTGTCTTAACTTTTTTTGAAAAAAGCAAAAAACTCAAATTTCAGTTCAACACGGTCACCAAGAAGTTTTATAGTGGAAAGATGGTCTCGCGAATAGTATGGCTGATGCAAAGGCTAAGTTCACAAGGGAAGAAGATTGGATTGGAAGGAACTGTGAGTCACTTTGCATGTTTTTTTTAAAACATTAATTTTTTTTTTCTTCAGATCAACCCCTATAAACAGTATGAAAGCTGCTAGGAGTTTAGCAATGGACTTCGAGAGAAACTACCTATTGGACTGAAAGGTGAGGTCAAAATGTTATTTCTATATTGGTTTCTGGCTTGAGGAGCACACGGAGAAGGTGCCCCGATATTTTGCAACGCGACGTTTCGCAACTTCAAATGTCAAGACAACTATTTTTGGGATCCACCTTAGTTTTTCAAAAAAAAAATTCGTTTCGGGACCCGTGCCGCGTTTTATTCTCAACTCTTACGAATTTTCTTGGAACGCATAGTAGTGTGGGAAACAATTTGAAATCATGAAAACCATTTGAAAAAACAAAATTATACTTGTTAGGAAACTCTCAAAATCCGAAAAAAACACTAAAAAACGGCAAAGCTACTTGGCCTCAAATATGCAAGCCGCGACGCGACACGCAACGTGCGACTCTCGCAGCGCGTACAGTCATGTTTTTCGCCAAGTTGCTATGCGCCTTTAAAACAGTAACCCAAAAATCAAAAAAAAAATTGCGTTATAAACCGTATGCAGCTTTGAAGGCTCATAACAACTTGGCGAAAAACTTGACTGTACGCGTTGCGAGAGTTGCGCGTTGCGTGTCGCGTCGCGGCTTGTATTTTCTAGGCCAAGTAGCTCATTTTGCTAGAAAACCATAATAATTTAGCTTGTTGCAAAAATGAATTTACCTAAACATGCTTGCTTTTCCAGTCCAACAACGGTCTCAAGAAAGACTAAGCATCTCGAACGGGTGTCAAGGAACTGGCTGATGCAAAGGCTAAGTTCACAAGGAAAAGTGGAAAGGAAAGTAATGGTGAGTTTCTAAACTTAAAAAACTTTAAAAAATTAGAATTTCAGTTGTTCTCCTTATCAACAATAGGATCTCAAAACCGAACCGACGTTGACTTCCAAAAAACGAGGAGATGGTTGGAAAGAAAGAAAAGGACCAGTGAGTTTTTATGTTAAAATTCAGCTCAAATACCTTTTAAATTTTTTTTAATTGAAAAATGTTTACTTTTTAGATACGGCCTGATCTAGCGAGTCACTCATTGCATCAGCTGCTAATTCCACTGGACAGCTACCGGTGAGTCAATTCGAATTGTAACACTAGTGGCTAGAGTTTGTTGATTATGGCTTTGGGTCTCGCAACGAATTTTAATTTTTTTTAAATAATATTTTTACTGGTTTAGTCAATACCCAATGCATCTTAGTACCTGAAATACTTCGAATCCACTGTTAACCAGGGATTCTGAAGTGACCGTATCAAGCCCGTTCCAAAAATTTTGCAAATGTAACATTTCGCAACTAGGAGCTTGTTTTTCAAAAGTTCCCCTCATTTTTTCTGCCGAAATTTACGGTTTTGACGTTTTGTGTTACGAATTGTTACACTTGCGGCTTCTTGACTAGAAAATGCTTCCTCACAAATGCAATTTTCGTGCAGTTATATATTTTACTTTTCACGGATATCGCCATCAATTATTCGCAGAACTTGAAATCAGTGATCAGCAGGTGTCTAGCACTTAAAAAACTATACTGTTCACCCTAATTCCAAGTATTTTCAGTGAAAAACAAACTGATGCCGAGGCAAAGTTCACGAGGAGAATGGAGAAGAAATTCAATTAAATTATCATTTGAATTTTTCTAATAAATCTTGTTTAGACATCGGACTTTAAACAAGCAATTTTCAATTACTAAGTAAATGAGGGGTGAATAGCTCTATGACTGCAAAATGTTCTAGTTGCTAAATATTGCGGTTGCATCGAGGAAACATTTTGGTCGACGACTTAAATGCCTCGAGAAAACATTTTGGTCGACGACTTAAATGCCTCGAGAAAACATTTTGGTCGACGACTTAAATGCCTCGAGGAAACATTTTGGTCGACGACTTAAATGCATCGAGGAAACATTTTGGTCGACGACTTAAATGCCTCGAGGAAACATTTTGGTCGACGACTTAAATGCATCGAGGAAACATTTTGGTCGACGACTTAAATGCCTCGAGGAAACATTTTGGTCGACGACTTAAATGCATCGAGGAAACATTTTGGTCGACGACTTAAATGCCTCGAGGAAACATTTTGGTCGGTCGATTGTAATTGTGTTTGAACAGTTGAATAGTACCTTCTTGAAAAACTGGTTTATTAGTTATTATTACCGAAGCAAAAGTAAAATTTCGAAACAACAAAAACAAAGAAAAACAAGAATAATTATTACAACAGTGCAGTTAGTTCCACGCGACAAACGCGAAATACCCGGGTCTTCTGACGATAGTTCCGATGCTTCCGTCGTGTCTCTGCACATCTCTTCCCAGTCGGCAATCGATGATCCGTCCACTTGCCTCTGTCACGTATTCGTTCTTCGGCACTCTGGATCTTCCGT
>LR564659.1:4587-17415 GCA_900536345.3 Caenorhabditis sp. 39 LS-2015 | reverse complement strand
CAACTCCAATTGTCAAGACAAACATTTTTCAGCAGATATTGGGATTTAAAGTTTAAGAGAGCATTTTGAAGGAAAATTTCAAGTTGCGAAACGTTACAGTTGTGAAATGAAAAGTTGCGAAACGTTACAGTTGCGAAGTGAAAAGTTGCGAAACGTTACAGTTGTGAAATGAAAAGTTGCGAAACGTTACAGTTGCAAAACGTTACAGTTGTGAAGTGAAAAGTTGCAAAACGTTACAGTTGCGAAACGTTACAGTTGCAAAGTGAAAAGTTGCAAAACGTTACAGTTGCGAAATTCATTTTTTCAATGTTGCGAAACATCAGGGTCTCGAATTTTCTTACCTTGCTCAATTTCCAATCGGTCTCTCCTATTTTCAATTTCAGTTGAGTATTCCAATTTGTCAAATAATGTCTTGAATGCGCCAGTTGTGCGGTATGGGATGACTGAATAATTTTTATAATCTTTATAATTTTTTGGTTTTCCATTCAAAATTACATTCAGTATCTCTGGATTTGATCAGGTTCATGTGCTCAACAAGTAAGCGGTAACGTTTCAAGTAAGTGATTGTCTGATCTATAAAAACAACAAAATTTTGAAAATTTTAGTTTAAAAAACATACATTCCAAGTAAGCCCTCCATCCGTGAGGAATAGTGAATCTCAAAAATGTTGGAACCACCTTGAAGAAATTGCAACTATTCCATTTTTCGTAAATTCTATTGAGATAAAATCTCTCGCACATTTTTTGAAACATTTGATGATATTTCACTTTTGGCGTACAGTTATCGTGTGTATAAGCAAAATGATTGAGGTGTCGGATGACAGTGTCAAATTCTGTCCTAACACCAACTGCAAACAGATAACGTGCTACACAATTAAGTTAAATTTGAAAATGATCTAAACTCACAGTGCATAAGCCTTTGAACTGTAAAATATCCTTTGATACTGTGTTCAGTGTCTAGATTCAGTGGAGGAGCGTATCTTAGCGCAAGGATAATCATATCCCGAGATAGAGGGTCTAATGCAACTTCATTTGGAATTTGCAATAGACTAGGTCTTGGACTATCTATATCCACCCATCCATTGTCCATTTTTACTAAAAAAAAACACTGTTTAGTTCAATTTCCTAACTGGGAAACGGAAAGGAAGAGGTTATCGGACGCTGGTCTCGCATCAAATGTTCTGGAACCCTGCTGACAGTTGAGTTGCTATTCAAACGGGAGTTTTTGCAGTGTTCGTTGTATTTTCATGTCTTCGCGCAACTCAAAACGTTAATAAATTGATTTTTTGACAAACAAGAGGATCTGAAACTTGAGAGAACATTTTGAGTTGCAAGATGAAAAGTTGCGAAACGTCGTGTTGCAAAAAGTTCTTGAAAAATGTCCTGAACAGTCTCATAAACACAAAAAAAGGAAAAATATGAAAAATATGAAAAATGCGTGTTATCTGAACAACTGTCTGGCCAAAATTACAAGTTTAGTTAATCTTGGATTTTTCCTTCTAGCCGACTGAACCTATTTCTATTTTTTTGAAATGCTGACCACTGGGATTGCGTGTGTTCAACGGAGTGCATGCATAGCAAAGAGTTAAAACTTTTGTGGAGACGCAGGCATAAAAACACCCCGGTTGGCCAGAAAAACCACGTTCGAACTTCTAGGTCAATTGTCAGCGTTTGAAAAACAAATAATACAAGTTTCCAAGAGAAATTTGGATTCAGAATTGTATACGGAATTGTGGAAACACCCAGCTAGCTTCTAGCCAAGAGGATAGAGTTGGTAACCATTGACGATGACAGATGGAGAGGAGGCAAAAAAAGAGAGGAATAGAGATTGCAAGAGCGCAACGCGTATAGCGCGAGGAGAGAACGAGAGATGAAAAAGAAAGCGAGAAGATGTTCAAAAGGAAATGGGAAATAATGAATAGCATTTTGCAAGAACGATTTGCGATTTGAGATGGTAACGGCAAACTGAGATGGTAACGGCAACAAACTGAGAATATCTGACGTTTTGAATAACTGGGAAGAATTTAAAAATTTGAATAAAATAAGAGAGAGAAAAGGAAAAGGACGAATCGATGACGGCAAGCAGACAGAGAGAGAAAGGGAGAATTAGACGCAAAAGGGCATTGGGCTTGGCTATGTTAGGGGTTTTCTTTCCAATGTTTTCCACGGCAAAATGAAGCGTGGCTATCTTCAAAATCTTGATTCTGAAGAAAGAAGAAAAAAAATTCATTCATTATAAAAATCATTCGGTTTGCTAGAAAACTACTGTGTATTTGTTATATTATAAAAAAAATATTTCGAAATTCCCGGAGATCATCTTAACATGGTACATCTATTTGTCAGCATCCGGCATTATTCTTGATACTCGCGCTTGGCAGAGATGCTATGTCTCTTGGCTTTAGCACCATGACTGACTTTGGACGAACGTGTCTCGATTGCGTGACGACCGCCAAAAATTGTCTTGAAAACAAGGAGAACATTGCGGATTTGGATCATCGCACCATCTAGAAAAAACATGGTTTTTTTTTCTAAGTAGTTTTACCGGGCAAGTTACCGGGCAAGTTGGCGGATTGGAATTGTGGGAGACGTTTTCCGTTGACATAAATGACACTTTGTCCAGTGTTCGTGATTCCGAAGCTCTGCTTGTCGTTGCACTGCCAAATGAGAACTTGCTGCCCCGAGCCCGAGATCTGCAAAAAATGGTTTGTTTTTTTTTTCAAAATATTTAAATTGTTTCAAGGAAGGAGTGAGTACCTCACCAGCTCCCTCCTCCACCGACAAATCAATATCGACGTCGTTCTCAATCTCAGATCCATTTCCCATCGTGATCTTGGTGCGCTTCATATAATAAGTTCTGCACTCGCTGACAAGTTTGGCAATGGGGTAGCGGATCTTAGAGTTTTTGAAAATGCTGAAGGGCTTTGCTTTTTGGATGACTGATGAAGAAGGCAAGTTGGAGGATCTGTAAAACACCCCGACGTTTCGCAACCACCAAAACTGGTTTACCCTGCTGCACCGAACTCCTTCGATTCTCCCAGCACTTTCTTGTTCTTGTGCTTGTCGTATCCTTTCTCCGCCTTCGCGTACTCTCCCAGTCTCCAAAACTGATTTTCAAGATAGTGTGGGGTTCTCGTCGTGTGGAATTTCGATTTTTTCTCCTTCAAAATTTTCTTGAAAACCGAAACATCCAGATGGTGAGTTCGAGTCGATGACGTTTTGGTATCCAATTCCGACAGATACTCGTTCATGGAACTCAGAAGACACGCCTCTTCTCCACGGGAAAACGGAGTTCTAGCGTTGATACGGTGCAACTCAGAGTTCGGAATCTGGTTTATGCGCGCCGTTACCTCTTTGGAAATCTTCGGGTCATACATCAATTGATGATGTCTTTCCTTGAGTTCTTCAAACGAAAAGACACGGGAAAACTCGACAGTTTGATGGACGAATTTTAGGCAACTGACATGCAAAGTGGCAGCGACCAGAAGAGCATCGTCTTCGGTGCTCCAAATACTCATCGGGTCGATTTCCATCATAATTCCCACTAGTTTAAAACCTAAGAAGAATATTAGTTTACAAAATTTAAAAAAAAAGAGCAAAGAAAACGAGAAAAACGAAACGATTCGAAGAATTATTCGCAGAGAGGTGGTTGATCGGAAAGAAGGTACAATGGTGTGCAAGAACGGTCTCAAAGCAAGAACACCTCTCCTCTACGTTCTCTGACTCCTCATCCACTCTGACTGGCTAAAGACACGATTTCCCAGTTGCCGGAGTTATCAATAGCGCGCGTTTGCATACAAAGGTTGGAAAACTCGGCCACAAAAAGGAATAATTAAATTTCAACAGGAGAAAACACGGAAAAATCAGTTTTCTTGGCAAAATTCGATCAGCTTCCTAGCGACTTCAATAAAACTAATGGTTGCGAAGTGTCGTAGTTGACTCCAATGTTTTTTCATATAGCTGACCATTAGAGAGAGTTTAAGGATCAGAAAGTTTATAATTTTTGCATATCTTACCTTCAATCAATACTTTCCTTCTCCGATTCCCATTCCCCAAATTTTTATGTATTTGATTCTCAACTTTTAGTCGATTTCTCTCCTATCAATCCCTATCAATTGATTACCCCGCTAGCAATTTTGTTTACCGTCCATGATGCAATTCCTATTATTTTCAAATTACTGCATGACAATGAAGGTTTGATTTTATTTTGTTATCAATTCCTTCCCGAAACTTCTGTAGAAATTTTTGGTCAGAATCGATGTACTCGATGTACTGTACACAAGACTACATTTTATGTATGTAATCGCACATTTTATGTGAAATATATAATGAAATGAAACAAACAAGAAAAAATAATTATTATAATTTAGATTCCTATAAAAAAACAATAAAGAAAGTATATGACAAAGAAAAAAAAATGAAGAAATGAAATGACTACTCGGAACAATTCGAATCGGCTCTTCAACCAAGAAGGGGGGGGAGGGGAACATTGAATGTTAAAAACACGTGTTTATAAATTTAAATTTTAAAAAAAATATGTATATGTAAAAATGATAATTATACCTACCCTAATTTTTGCTTTACTAAGAAAAAACACAAGTCAAATTTATCAGAAAAATTTTTGTTACTTCTTAATCCTGGAAAACTTCTCATGGAGTAACATTTGGATTTGTTTCTGATGTTTCAACGCATTCAACATTTCCGGGCTTGGTGTGAGCATTTGGTTGAAAAATGGAGAATTTATCATCATTTGTTGGAAACTAGTCGATGCTCCAGAAGCTGGAGATATTGGATTCTGGAAGCGATTGACTTGAAAATATAGAATTTTTTTTTGAACTTACAATGACTAGAGGTGGTGGTAGAAGACATTGATCAATCATCATTGAATGGTGAACGTTAATTGGTTGTGGTGGCAGCAGACTTTGCAGAGAGAATTGCTCATCTTCAAAACCGGTCTTCTCTACCGTAACCTTCGCATCTTCCTTCGCATCTTCCTTCACATCTTCGTCAGCAAACTTGAGTTTCTTGGGTTCAACTTGAAGGACGACCGGTTCACTTCTAGTCGCTGAACTGTTTCGTTTTCTCGGCGACGACAACTCTGTTATCGTTTCCACATCTACAAATTCCTCATCATCCGCATCAGCATCGTGATTGTCCACTGGTTTAGTTGGCGTCTTATCAATAGTTGCAGTAATCGGCAGAATTCCTGATTTTCGATGTTTCGATAAGGAACTTGGTGGAATTGGAGATATTGGCATAGGGGAGGATCCCGCCACTATCATAAACTTTGACATGAGATTCAATGGCAATGGAGACACTTCTTTGGCTTTTGGCATCAGGGCAATTGGTAGAGCCAGAGTGTGCGTTGGGGATGATAGGGAAGCGATGACAGCTGGCGGGGAGGAGACTTCGCTTTTTGGGGATTTTTTCGGCAAGGAATATGGACTAGATTTTGTCTTTGGAGCTGACATTGGACTTGTCACCGCACTTTGAACTTCTTCCTTCTTGGTTTCTATCACCTTGATCTCAATTACTTCGTTCATCTGATCTTTTGGCTCTTTCAACTCTTTTGGCTCTTTTGCCTCTTCTGGCTCATCCGGTTCCTCCTCTTTAATCTCAGTCTTGGGAACCCAATTCATGGTCAAAACTCCCGATGATTTGGAAAATGGCTCAAACAGCATATGAATCAGCTCCACACTTCTCCTATCATAGATACTCATCGTTTCAATCTTCACCACTTTCAACAAATTGTCATACACCGCTAGAACAGCGTTCCACACCTAAAATCAATGGGAATTAAGAGAATTAACAGGATTTTTGGGTACCTGTCTTTTCAAAGTGGCAGCACACTCCTTCAAACTTCTCCCTTGCAATCTCATAGTCTCAATTGCATTCCACCCTTTCCAACAGGAAGTCTTTAACTGTGCTCGAACGATTCGCTGCTTCAAACGACTTTTGGACGAGGCATAGTTCGTCTTATCTTTTTGTGAGTTCTGAAAGTTCACATTTGTTTGAATAAGTCATGAAATGCATGGGTTGATTGCGTCCTTACCAAAGCCTCTTTTGTTGAACTCAACGCCGCGAATTGCTCGTGCAATTCTTGAAGTTTCTGCTCGTAAGATTCAATTCCAGTTTCAAATTTCAACGCCTCAGCTTCCGCTGCCTTCTTACGATACTCATCCAGAAAACATTCCGGGTTTGGAATATTCAAAAAGTCGTAAATATTATATCCAATTGCAGTATATTTCCTCAAAATTTCTTCAAACACAATGACAGCTCTTTTAACCTAAAAAAGAAAAAACATTGCCTTAGTGACTTACAAGTTTTTTTGTAAAACTTACATCAATAATTGTCTTCTTTGGCTCCACCGACTTGATCAATTGTTGCCAACGTACCTTTTTGGCTTCAATGTCTTCATTCAACCTTTGACAAACTTTAATCTCATCTCGATTTCTTTTTGTGTATTCCCGAGAGTTTTTCGAGCTCTCGAACTTTCTCTGGTTCTCAGATACTGGCTGTGACCTTCTATGACAGGAACGGTGTTTTCTCGGGTTGAATTTTCTTGTATTTTCAAACACTTCAGTGTCCATATTATCCGTCAAAGCCAACATGTCTTCGAATTCCTGAAAAACTTCTATGATTCTAGAAAAGGGAAAAGGAAGCTTACCATTGTTGAATAATCAATCACTGGGGTCATATCCCCGGTGCCTGATGAAACTGTGGAATCTGAGCCGCTGGAATCTTTTCGAGTTCTTTTTGGAGAAACATCTATCGTGGCGTCCATGATACTGTTAAATGCCTGCAAAACTACATTTTAAATACTGGCCAATGAGAAATCGACTGTCAGAAAACGGAAGAAACGCAATCGAAAAAGGAAGAAATGATAAAAATGAGGAAGGAAGAACTGGAGACTGTAGGAACTAGAATGCATTGGTGTCATTTCATGATAATGAAATGTTCATGATGATGAGCAATTGGAAGAAGAAATGGAAATGAAACATGAGTGGAATGACAGTCATAGGTGACAATTATATATGACAATGACAAAGTGTAGGCGGTGATAAAATGGGTGGGGCTGAACGATGACTTTCTAATATTCAAATGATTTCATAATTATCTTACTCATCTGATAACGAACTTCAATTCGCAATCAGAAGTTGATGGTCGAATAGAATGTTCCAGAATGAATTTGAAGAGACAACAAGCACGTCCGGTAACCTGTTGCCTGCGTGGGTGAGAGAGAGACGACGAATTGAGATAGTGAATGATTCGAAATAGAAACAATGACGTAGGGGAATAACATGAGATAGATAGCGAAAAAAGAGAGAGGAGATGGACAATAAAATGGATGGAGGCACGACACGGAAATGACATGGTATGGTCAGTTGAGTTGTCAATGACATTTTGACAATCGGCCAAATAGCATATGACAATGTGGTGACTCAATTTGGCCCATTTACCAGTTTACATTAGGATTTGAAGCTGATGTTGAAATTGGAACATGGTTAATTTCTAATTGAAGCTGTGCGGCACTACTGTTCAAAAAATTTTTTGGCGCTGCTCTAAAGCTGATGTAGATCTGATCTAGAGCTAAATGAGCTCTAGAACACCTAGCTATGCAAATTTGAGTTCAGAAAAGCGCCAAGCCAACCAGGAATGTTACTCATTGTACTTTGACACCTAGAACATACCAAAACAACCACACTCCACAATCCCATCTCGTTATCACCTCATCTTCTGCCTTTCTGTCTTCTCCCCATTCGACCTGATCTATCATACCTCCCCCGATCGACAAGTATCAATGAGCAGGGTCAAGTGATACGTCACACGTGACGTTGGCAGTTTTTTATACAAATTCCCGTGAATTCATGTTAACAACAATGACGTGATTTCTAAATTTCTAAAATGAGAATAAGAACTGAATCACACTTTGAAAAGAAAGAACTCACTCACATGAAAGTTGTTTGGATGAATAACTGTGACTGTGACATTGAAAGCTATGAGTCAACTGTGAGTCACTTTCTAGTGAAAACATTGTAGGCGTGAAGGCCTTGCGGCTTGTTCAATGGCATAACTGACATTAGCCCGAGTTGTTTGTTATTCTTTGTTCTAAAAGCGACACACAAATAAATAAAATCGGTCTTTTGTCAGAGTAACATTTGCTTGTATAACGTTGAAATGAGACCTATTCGCATCGGAGCTGTTATCAATTCATAATTCTGTTTTACTGATAAGACGTTTGGTTTGCACATTCCAACCGTCTTGGTGTTTGTCAGCTTGTCTAGCTCCATATAAAAGTGGTTGTCCACTGATAAGAAACACATCGTTTGCAGAGGTAGACAAAATGGGGAAGAACTGGTGACTGAAATGAAGCGAAAAATCGGACAAAACTCTTGCGGTTATTTCGCAAGTTTTTTTTTCGTTTCCGGAGATAGGAACTGATTACACATTGTTAGATAAAAAATATAAGAAAGATAGCGAAAAAAAAAGCGATAACGGGGGAAGCATGAGAGAAAAAGGAGAATGAAGCGATTTTTCCCTTTTTTTTCAATTTTTTCTACAAAAGCATTCAAAGTATTTCTAGATATATAAATAGATTGATAGATAGATCGACGGATAGAAAGTGCATCAAGTTGTGGCAATGGAATAGGGTTTGGTTTGTTGAGTTGCACAGCACAGCACAATGGACTATGACTATGAGCGACAATCGTTTCTTTTGTGTGCGTGTATGTGTCTGGCAGGCAGGCAGACGTACATGGTATTGTGACGGTGCACCTCTTCTATACATTTCCAGAATTGCGTTGCGTTGACCTTGTCACTTATTCTAGAACACCTGCCGTCTCTTTCCCTTTACCCCCAACCATAATCGCACAAATTTCTGACGTATTTCGTAGACGCCACGTAGCCTGACATTTCCGAGACACATTGCTGATATGAGCTAGCACGTAATTTTTTTCTTGGAATCGATGGAAGTGATGTGCTCTCCGGGTCTCGCCATTTCACCGATTCTGCAGCTCTTGCAGAAATAAGTGCAATGTTCACTAGACTTGTTTACGGTGAATTAAAACCGGAAAGTGAAAACGAAAATAATTCTCATAAAATGATCAACATTTGTATCATGCCCAAGCCCACTCACCATTTATCAGGAATACATACATAGATATCCAAGTCTGACTTATCCTTGAAGAGAAGATCATCAAAGACAGTTTGCAACGACATCTTGCTTGTGATAAAAATGAAAAAAAAATCCTCCATCAAAACTGTGTAAAAAGAAATGATGAACAGAAAAACGATAACCTTGATCTCGATAAATCGAATCGAAGAAATTGAAGATTCAATGCAATACACCCTTTTCTTCCTTTTGTTAGCATGAGACACACACCTTATGAATATTAACAAGTGTATCATTGTTGGAAAAGTGTACGTTCTATTATATAGCACCTTTTACATATTTTTTCATAGAAAGGGATTTGGTGATGATGATGATGAAATAATTCTGCGACATCACATCAACATCTCTAATTGTGTAAAAAAAAAACAAATTTTGTACCTTGTAATCAAATCGGACACAGTCCCCCTCCTTTGAAACTAAGCACAGTGTGGCAACACAAAATGACATGGAAGTTGTCACGAAAAATGAAGGGAAAATATGACTAAGACAGACCGAACGCAAACATTTTGAAGTAAGATGACACATCAGACATGGCACCATTGGAACTGAAATAAGTTGCGAAAGGCACTGACTGGTGCTGAAGTTAGTGTTAATTGGGGTGAGTAGGTTGGAGAAAATGACTCAGAATTAAGTGTTCGACAAAGTATGACTAGGTCTGTTGTGGAATACAGTAGGATCACGGGTTAGTTGATATTGCTGATAAATTGAATGTCTGGTTGAGGATCACAGGGTTGTTCTTGGACATTTTCAACATTTTCAATCGATCTTTTCCTAGGTTTTTCAAAAATGGAACTTACAGAGATTACCAACACATTGTTTCAGCTTGAAATTGAAAAATTACAGATATAATCAGGGCACAAAAACTGTCCTTCGTCAAAATGGGACTCACAACATACTAACCTTTACCGGCACGTGGCTCCTGATCCCCATTGTCCTGTTCCATTTTGCTACACATCGTGTCACTTTGCTGCACATTTGGGGCCTTTTAAAGTGCCAAATTTATTATCGCCTTCCTATGTCCTTCCTTCCTCAAAGAAACAAGAACAAAAAACGGTTGCTCATTGCCAATTCCACAGGAAAACTGTGAAACTCGGGGGTTTCCACTTTCAGAATGACTGTTATCGACAGCTACTCACAGCACAATGCCAATCAAAGCATGAAATACGGTATTTCGACACTTTTGTCATTCTGAAATTGGAATGGAACTATTTCATATTTTGTTTTTCTTCTCGGCAGAAAAATAACATAGCAAATTTTGAAATAGGGCTTGAATACTTTAGAACAGGTATCTATTACAATCCGCGGCTCCGGCTCAATGACACCACTAAAATGTCAAGTTTAAAAGCTGAAAATTAATATAGCAAACAACCAAAGTTCCTGCAACCTTATCAACCTAATTAACACGAGAAACCAACCAAAATTCGAAAAAAAATCGTCCTGCTAAGTTGTGAAGTTGACATCATTCTTATTTCCGCATTTTTAGTGATAAAAACTGGGCGTGAAAAACGTGTCTAGCTGTCGGCCTGAAAGGTCAAATGACTGTTCAAATAATATTGAAAAATGAAAATTTTATTACAGCCATTTTATTGGAGATAATCCTTTGATTTTATCAACAACCGGAAATGGTAAGGTGTCTGTTGAGAAGAGCAAATAAGGAAAGTTTAGTGTAGTTATGCATTTCGAAAGATTACTGTATGTGGAGTTAGTGGAAAAATCAATTGGAAAAACATAGAAATGTTCATCAAGTTTACAGAAAACCCGCAACCGACCAATTTCCTGGGATCTGAGAAGTTCCTTTTAGATAGAATCCATAATATAATTTGCAAAAAGAAATAATAATGAGATCCCGGAGACGTGTTGTTGTTTTGTACTAATGTCTGGAAGCAAAAGTTAGGTTAACAAAGGTGATATTCCACTTCCTGGATGGTTTTGTAGCTGTAACGTTTCGCAACTTCTCAATTTGTAGTTCTATCACTCTTCATCTTTCAACTATAACGTTTCACAACCAACAAAATGATTGAAACCTAAGTTGCGAATTGTTACAAGTGTGTAGGTGTAGAAGTACTTTGTTGATTCATATTCATATCCCCCCATGAACTACAATACATTACTCCCTGATCTTTGATACAGAGAATATAGAAATAGTGCTGTCCCGCATCCATTCCTTCCCTTTCCTTTCCTTGTTTCCTGTCCCCTCTCGCCGCATTCATTTGCTTTTCTCCAAATTATAGCGACAAAAAAAACAGAATATGAAACTCGCTCATCCGGCCGTCCGTCCGTCGCCCGTTTTTTTTCTTTCTCGTGTTCCTCTTCTCACATGGCTCCGCCCCCCAACTCGGCAAGACGCGCCACCGTTCAAAACTTGCTCGTCGAGCCCTCCCCCCGCATCTCCCCCCAACGCTTTCTTCTTCTCCTCCTCCTTCTTTTTTTTCTGGTGCTCTCTCCCCGTCACGTACGTCATTCCAACCTCGACGTGACTTCTCGAATTGGAATTGGTCGTAGAAGTCGAATTTTGAATTGTACCCTATCCTGACAGCTTTATGATCTTTATGATCACAGTGCTTAGTGTCCCCTATCCATGTCCCGGGTTTGTTCTACTGGTACTAGTGCTAATACCATGTCTGCTGGCCGACAGAAACAGCGGGATTTTTATGACACCGGATGGATCGAACGGCAATGAGTCGGATTTGGAATCAAAGAAAACAGATCGGGATCAGAACAAATTTGAAATCAAAATCGCTGAAACGTAAGTTTTTCTTGCTAAAAGTCTAGTTGATTATCCTGTTTTTTTAGGAAATTCCGAATGCCAGAAGCGTCGATAGGTAGTCAACCCATAGAACAACACATTTCCGCAGTCATTCCCATGCCAAACTTCGATCAAACCCAACTGGAAAGGGCATTACGAACCAGTGAGTCAATCTCTTGCCCGTTTTCCCTTCTTGCTAGCATTTGCCATCAAAAACTGTCAGATTTCTTTGATATTTTGGACGATGTGCCTTTGGACAGCCGCGAGGCGCCTCAACACAACACGGCACCGCACCACCGCACGTCTTCTCAATTCTCAACCCAATTTTTCCCGCTTCCATTCCACTCGTCTTGTTTTTGGGACATGAATAGATTCGATATCCTTTTGATGCCTCATCTCAAAGCTCAAACTACTCAAAACGGCGCCATAAAGAGAGAAACGGAGGGAGAGAGAGATAGTGGTCTTACTTATTACTAACAAGCGCGAAAAAAACATAGGAAAGGTGGTGGGGTGTCCTAGTGGTGGCCAGGCCAAAAAATGCATTACCCTAACTAGCTTTCTGGCTTCTTCCTATTTTATGGGGGAGGAAACGGGAGGGATAGAAGGGGGAGAAGGAGGGGGGGGGCTAGAAGCTGAGGGGTCAAGTTCAGAAAACAAGTCATTTGGCAAATTGGATTCGAGAACAGGATTTCGACGAATTTCAACTTCAGCGAAGCAACAGATAGATAGATAGAAAAAGTCAAAGTCTTATTTTGAAGCAAAACGTTTCTTTTTTCCTAACAAAAAGTTGGGAAAAAAATAACAGAAAACTAAAAGATTGGGTTGTGATAAAAAGGGAAAAAGAACATGTTCATCATTACGCCCCCGGGGATCCATTAAGTGCTCCTTATCCTTCCATAAACACACAACGCCTT
>LR564651.1:18429-28779 GCA_900536345.3 Caenorhabditis sp. 39 LS-2015 | reverse complement strand
CTCTCTCTCCTCCTCATCTCCATCCGATTCGACTCCATCAATCTCCATCGAATCCAGCGGCTTCTCCATCGGTTTGTCATCGATGGCGTTGTCGAAATCAAATTCGGAACCGTCGGAGTCGCTCTGAAAATGGGAAATTCGAATTTTTCCATAAAATTTGGAACATTTATTCAAAAATCGATACCTCTGGTTCCGGTTGACGACGTTTTGAATTGACGGCCAGACGCTTGGCGAGACTGTTCATTTTGCGAACCATCTGAAGGAAATTTGAAAAATTAGATAAAAATTTCAGAAAAATGGATGAAAGTAAATATAAAAACGTCCGGGAAACGTTTGGAGATATCAAAAACAAGCGGAAACTGAAAAAAAACCAATTTTCGCATATTAACAAAATTATTATCAATATCACATAAATTATTGCAGAGGAGGCGGAAAAACTGAGAAAATAACCAAAAATTATGACCAAATTAATACATATATACGGTTGAGGTAAATCTACTGGGGAGGGGTTTGTAACAGGGAAAATGCGACTGGGAAATCGATGAAAATGCGTTTGGAAACAACAAATTTCGTCATGGCGAGACGTAAAACTTTGGAATGGCAAGCCGAAAATCGGGGGATCTTTGGAACGGGAAAATGGCATTGGGAGAATGGAAAATGGGTAAATTTCTAATGTTTTTCTAAATATTCTACATCGACTTGGCTAATTTCACAATTAGTAAATACAATTAAAACACAATTTGTGTGGGAATTTGAAAATAAAAAATTCGAATCTTGTTAATCTATGCGCAATTTTGGACAATTCTAGTCATCACTAGTCGACAAACTACTCATGGAGAGCAGAATCTCTCCGTATGGCTCCAGTTGAACGGGCGGAGCAATTGTACGGCTTTTCGCCAGCTCGAGAACGTTGAAAAACGCTCGAGCCGCACATTTCCGCGATGTTCTCGGGCAAATTGTGGCGAGCATCGGGGAGAAGGCGACGGACTGAAATGGATCGAATTTCCGGGGGATAATGGAAGGGAAAAGGCTCTTGTGACGAGGATGGGAAAGGGAAAGACGCGGAATTCGAAGAAAAGATTCGAAAATCAAAGTTTTAGGGAAAAAAATTCCGAAATAATTTTAACGAGGCAAACGGTTTATAAAAACGTTCAAAACGCAATTTTTACAATTTTCCACCAGAAAACTGACTCAAACACTAATTTTCAATAAAAAACACAAGAAAACCGCTGAAAATTAACAATTTTCGGGTAAAAAAAGTAAAAAAATCGATTTCCAAAAAAAAATGATTTTCCCCACAATTTTCAAAAATTTTTGGAAAATTTTCTTGAAAAATTTAATCAAATATCAATTTCCCATTCTCAAAACAATCCGAAATTGCAAAAACTGCTGGAAAATAATGATTCTAGGCTGAAAAAACCATTTTTCGATTTTCGAACTTTTCCGAAGCAATTTTCGCAAAAAGATCGCTTTTTTCACGGTAAACCAGTTCAAATATATTTTTATCAACCAAAAATTAAATATTTTCAAGAAAACCGACTCAAAAAATAGGAAAACCCATCGAAAAATCGGCAAAAATGGTGAAAAATTGAGTGAAAATTCGTTAATTCGGTCAAGTTCGGTGGAGCGCGTTTGCAACACGCCCGTTTTTCTCGGCCGAAATTTGAGATTTTTTGAGGAAAAATTGGGTTTTTGGGTGGTTTTTTCTTCAAATTTGCGCAAAATCACGCGTTTTTTCTCGAAATTGCAGTAAAAAAGCGTTCAGAATCGTGAATTCATCTGTTTAAAAAAATAATCGCGCCTTGAAAACTGGATTTTTAGGATTTTTTAGGAGAATTCAAATTTCCCCAAAATTCGGGCATTTTTCACCAAATTTTTCAGTTTTTCCCATCAAAAAGCTCGAAAATCATCGTTTTTCCATTGTTCTCCACAAGTAAGAGCAAAAATACTCACTTTGTCTCGATTTTTCTCCAATTCCGTCACCATTTCCATCTTCATCTGCTCTGCGCTCTTCTCTGTCGGATTTTCTTCGATTTCTTCGGAATCTGCTGAATTCTGAAGAACCTGACTGCGTTTGACGCTTCTTTCAGCGTCTTCTGACGGCGCCGACGTCATCGGGAAAGCGGATTCTTCGTAGAATCCGGAATCTTCGAAAGATTCGCGATTTTGCTGATGTTGATCGTCAAAGTCAATGTCCTCGATGCCCAGGACATCTTCTCGACCATCTCGCACGTCTTCTGAATCCGATTCCCCATCAAACACCGGATTCTCGAAGCGTTCCGTGTCACAAGTGACCTCCTCGTTCTTCCTCTCCGATTTCTTTCCAATTTCCTTCAAAAACTTGAAAATCGGAGACTCCAGATGAATTTTCTTCGAAAATCGATTGGAAATCGCTTCTCTCCGGTTCAGATTATGGAGTCTTTTGATTTCCTTTCGAAGTTTTGCATCGGTAGTTGATTCCAACTTGATCATCAACATTTTCGGTTTCTTCTCCGGAATCGGAGAGTGCTCGGTGGCTTTTGTGCATCTTTTTTTGGGTGTTGATGTGAGGAGAGGGTTGAAGTGGTGGATTCTGAATATTTGAATATTTGAATTGAATTTTTTCAATTCTGAGTAAATAATCCGAAAATAAACACTCACTCGTCAAGTTCAAGTTCCATCGGCTCTTCCGGCTCCATACGTTCTAATTCGAACTTTTGAACAACTTCTTGTTGTTCAACATCTTCAGAATCTTCAAGAACGTCTCTGGAACCCTCTTGAACGGCTTCTGGCACTTCGATATCTCCAGAATCGTCAAAAACAGCTCCAGAATCCTCTCGAACGTCTTCTGACTTCTCAGCGGCTCCAAAATCTTCAAAAACGGCTCCGGAATCATCCTGAATGGCTTCTGGCCCTTCAATATCTTCAGAATTCTCAAAAACAGCTTCAAAATCCTGTCCGACGTCTCCAGAATCCTCCTCACCAACTCGAACCTCTCCTATCGCCTGGAATCCCGCCACGTCGTCTAGAATGACTTCTGGAGCGCCATAAGTACTGGCACTGGAGCCCAAGACGAACACCATATCGTTCGGGGAGACACTGAAATTCAAAAAAAAATGTATTCAAAAAAAATTTAAATTTTTTTAAAACTCACGGATATGTCGTAGTCGCTATGCTGCTCGGATTAGTGTTTCTGGAATTAAAAAGTAATTTTTTTTAAATAAAATAAAATTCAACTTACACCGACCATCCCCACAACGACGAAGAGCACGATTGGATGCTGAAAAAATTGAAATTAAAAAAAATAATTTTTTTCTCATTTTTTTTTCACAATTCAACAAAAAAACACTCACTGCAAGGAAATCGGCGACGGTACCATCTTTGCCGGGCTCGGAACGCATAGATTCTCAGATTCGGGAGACGGGTGACGAGAGCTGGAATGGAGAAAATATTGGGTATATGCAAACGCGCTCCATCGAGAAATTGCTGTTTTTTATGAATAAAAATCGATTTTGACGTGGAAAATTCAAGATTTTGAGTCGAAAACTTTTAAAAAAAGTCTCACAATTAATTTTCAATCACTCCAGGCTGTTTATAAAGTTTGAAAACGCGCTTCATTGAGAAATGGGCAATAACAATCGAAAATTCGTATTTTTGAACGGAAAACGACGGAAATTCATATTTTTTCTAGTATCAATTAAACGCATTCAATATTCAAATAAATCTAGACGGTTTTTCTTGGAAAACTCACATGTATTGCGGCTCCTCATCAGTATCATCAATACGGCATCGCCCGTCGGTTTCGATGACTGAAATTAATCGGGTTTTGCAGTGAATTGCAGTGAATTGGTATTTACTTTAATTCTGATTTTAAAATTGAAGATTAAAATCGAAGTTCAATTTTTTTTAAACCTACATAATCGCAGGTTCTCCATTTGTTCATCAGTCGCCTCCTCCAGATCATCGCCGACTTGCTGAAAAAAAATATATTTATTTCCGATTTTTCCAATTTTTCCAATAAAAATGCGTCTATTGTGGCCGATGGCAGTGGCAAAAATCGATCCTTTTTTGAATAGGAAAATTGCGTTTTTTTTCACATTTTTTTCGAATTTTTTTTCCGCATTTTTTGTTGCAATTTTCGGATGAGAAACCTTTTGCGGTCGAGGAAATTCGTCTTATTTTTCTAATTATTTTTCGAATTTTTGTCATTTAAATATTTACTCACAAACTCCTCTGCTCCGAGTCCCCACTGGGTCGCGGGGACATCACAAATCGTGATCTTGGCCTTTTCGGCGGTGAATCGCACCAAGGTCATCTTATCCCGAACCACTTCGGTCAGTTTGGGGATCTTGGTGCATAGATCCGAGATCGAAGACTTGAAGATGGCCTCGATAACCTGGAGGTTGTCGGCTGCCTGGAATATTGGAAAAGATCCAGAAATGAGCAACTAAATTTAAAAATGAGAATTTCAACTGAATTTTTCAGAGAATCCATCGATTAAAACTTTTTATGAAAGTTTTTTTGGAATTAAATTTTCAAAATTTTCAAAAAAAAACATTTCAATTTTTTTGGATTTTTTTCCAAACAGTTTCGTCCAAATTTTCCCAAATTTCTGAAAATTCTCACAACTTTCACGTCCTTCAGCAGCAACTCCACGTTCTTCTGCGAGATGAGGCAGAAGCCGTAGAGGACGATGCCATCGAGCCGAAATGGGTGCTGAAAAATTGGGAAAATTTGAATTTTTGAACAAAAAAATTGGAGTTTCAATGAAAGTCTGGGAATTTTCAGATTTCTTTAAAATTTTCATAAAAAATCTTATTTGAAAATTCGTTTTTTTTGGAATTTAATATTTTGATGTTTTAAATTCTCGATGTTTTTAATTTTAATTGTTTCAAATTTTTAGAGAAATTCATATAAAACAATTGTTCAAAATTACAAATTTTCTTCAATTTTTTAAATTTTTAGAAAAAAATCACGAATTTCCGATTTTTCGTCATTTTTTTCAAATTTGATCAAAAAAGAACATCTGAAATTTTTGTGAATTTCTCATCTAGAATGCATCCAGAATCGTTCAATTCTTACCGATTTTTTCATATAATTCTCCCTCCACCAACCTTATCATTGGCCCACTTTCCAACGATTTCCGCCAATTTTCCCGGAAACTTGAGTTCCTGAAACTTGGCCGTTTTTCTCTGGAAAACGAGCTTGATTATCTTCTCGATTAGCTCGTTTTCCTCCTCCGAGAGAGCCTGGAAATTAAAAAAAAAACTTTGAATTTATTTATAATTTTTAAAAAAATTTCAAATATTTTTTTTCAGATTTTTTCCCAATTTTTTTTGCAGGATTTCTCTTCTAATTTTTAAATATTAGTCACAAAGACATTTTTGACCGAAAAAGTCTACATTTAGTCACTTTTCCCGTCGCCAACTGATAAGAAAACACACGCATTGTGTATTCAAACCAAAGAGTGACTCATTTTTCTCGCTTTTTCTTTTTTTTCCAATTTTAGATTGGTTTTTCCCCAATTTTTGTCAATTTTTTCCAGGAAAAATGGGAAAAATGTCCGAGAGGTCGTCGACAGCTTCGACTGTTGTCAGTTTTGGAACGTAGGTTTTTTGAGAAAAAAATTAATTTTTTTCTAATTTTTTAAATTCTCCAATTTGTTGATTTTCCAGTGATTTACCCGACGGACATTACAAAAATTTCCGAGAAAAGACAATTTGCGGCATTTCTGGTCCAGTTTGCTGTGTGAATTCCACGATTATCATTGGATTTTTGCTACTTTTGGGCATTTTGGCAATTATCATTTTTGTGATACTTCATCGTACGGTTTTTCTGATAATTTTAACTAGAATCGGGATTTTTTACAGATACGCTGTGATATTGACTGGAAATCGCTGAAAAAATCTGGAGAAATTTGCGATTTTTGGGATTTTTTAACAATTAACATTTTTCGGGGGTTTTCTGGGTAAATTGTATTATTTTGTACATAAATTTTGAAGTTCTTTGCCGTGTTTTTCCTGTTTTTCACAAGGTTCTGGCTTTTGAAAATTCCTGAAAGGTTTGACTGAAAAAATCAGGATTTTTTCGAAAAATTTGCAAAAATCCGAAAATTCAGTAATTTTTCAGGGATTTTTTAGTTCCAAATGCTAATTTTAATAATAAAAATCAATATTTCTCAATATTTTCATTGTTTAAACAGAGAAAAATTGAAAAAATGATTTTTTCTGAGTTTTTGACAAATTTAATTTTTTTTCCGAAAACTTGATTTTTCTCAACTTTTTTCGCCCTTAACTCAAATTTTCAGGGACCTGATTCAATTTTAAAACATTTTCAACAAAAAATCCATAGAAAACCTTCATTTTCATTGAGTTTTATGCAAAATTCACAATTTTTGGGAAAAAATGGAATTTTCCCAAAAATCCACTGATTTTTACCAATTTTCTCGGGATAAATTGATTTTTCAGTTAATTCTCTTCACTTTCTATCTCTATTCACTACTTTTCAACGAAAAAACTCACCATTTCAGCCGGAAATCGGGCCACAGGCCCCGAGTTTCAGTGTTTCGTATTGTTGCGAAAACTCTTGTTTGAATCGCCGCGCTCGAGTTAGATACGCAGGCAAGACGCGACGCGACACGCACGCGCCGCTCTTGGAGGGTTTTTGAACGGCGAACGCGTTAATCCGCACCGATTTCCGCGTGTTCCGCATCGATTTCGACGGATTTTTTTGGCAAAATGCAGCTGGTCATCTGGTCTGTCCGTCTACCCCAACAGGTTTCACTTTTATCGTGTGTTTTATCGATTTTTCTCGCTTTTCTCGCTAATCGCTGTTTTTTCGCAAATTTTCGTCGAAAAATTGAAATTTCTTTCAGGAGTTTCGAGAATGTCGTTTTTTAACCACCCGCCCGTGTACCAGGATGAAGTTAACACTGGATATAACGCTAGAATGCACTCAAAATTGGCGGAGAAGGAGGGATTTCATTTGGGAAATGGACACGATGAGCCGAGAACTCTGTGAGTTGATTTATTGGAAAAATGACGTTGGAATTGGATTTTCAATGGTTAAAAATGTGTTTGGAGTCTGTTTTTGCGAAAAAAAAAGAAAAATTAGCGGGAGACTGTGTTTTTTTTCAAAATTCAAAAAGAAAAATTTTAAATTTTTTAAAAATTGTAATTTTTGACTAATTTTCTAAATTAATCGATTGCAATTGCACATCCAAACAGATCGATGCGTTTTTATGCTTAAAAACTCAACGAATTAACCCTCAGTATCCCATTTTTTCAGTTATGTCGGAAATCTGGACCCAGCGGTTAGTGAGGACTTCATAACCACGCTCTTCAACCAAATAGGAGCTGTGACCAAGACCAAAGTCATCTTCGACGTAAGTTTTCCCCTTCCGAAAAAGTCCTTGACCTCCCATTCCATTCCCCACTCTCGCCCCCTAATCATTGCAGCAAACCAGTATTCTAATCTCGCGGTACGTGTCCATTTTCCTCCGCTTTTCATTTTTTTCTTTGATTTTTCCACTGATATTTATCACATTCGTTATTCTGATTGTTTCTAATTTCACAGGACTTGGTGAGGGGTACCTGACTACAAATGCACCAAGGCGGCAAGCAATTCCATCCACCGACACACTGAGACAGTGTATAATTTTTCTTTTGATTTTTTTTTACTTTGAAAAATTGATTGAAATTTCGAAAATCAAGTCAAAATCTGAGCTATTGACCGCGTTTTGGAGCTAATGTAAAATATTGAAAAAGGGAGAAATCCAGACGAGAATTGAAGATTTCTGACTAAATTTTTTGTTTTCCAGGGCGCCAACGATCCGTACGCTTTTGTGGAGTTCTCGGACCACAGTCAAGCATCGCAGGCTCTCCAGACGATGAACAAACGTCTTCTTATGGATCGGGAGATGAAAGTCAACTGGGCCGTCGAGCCGGGACAGCAGCAATCGAAGATCGACACCACTCGCCATTTCCACGTTTTCGTCGGCGATTTGTCTTCCGAAGTTGACAATCAGAAGCTCCGTGAGGCCTTTGCTCCGTTCGGAGACGTTTCCGATGCCAAAGTCATCCGAGACACGAGCACCACCAAGAGCAAGGGATACGGATTCGTCTCGTATCCGAAACGCGAAGAAGCCGAGAGAGCCATCGAGCAAATGAACGGACAATGGCTCGGACGGCGAACCATCAGAACTAACTGGGCCACTAGAAAGCCGGGAGATCAGGATTCTCGCCCGCAGCAGCACAATGAGCGGTCTTTCGATGAGATCTACAATCAAACTTCGGCCGACAACACTTCGGTTTACGTCGGAAATATTGCCAATCTCGGAGGTAAGCTCTAAATTTTTTTTGGAATTTTTTGGAATCATTTTCATTTTTTTAATTTCCAGAAGACGAGATCAGAGTTGCGTTCAATAGCTTCGGACGCATTTCCGAAGTCCGAATCTTCAAGATGCAAGGCTATGCCTTTGTCAAATTCGAGAATAAAGATCACGCTGCGAAGGCCATTGTTTCGATGAACAATCAAGAAGTCAACGGACAAATTGTTCGCTGCAGTTGGGGAAAAACCAATGAGGTGAGTTCTTTCTGAAGAGGGAGATGAGACATTTGGTTTCCGATGGGTCTCGGCGCGATAAGACAGCTTCAAACTATGGCGAGACCCACCTGGAGAGCAAAAATATTTAAATTTTTCCCAAAATTTCTAGAAATTTCGAATTTTTTCGAACAGTTTTCATTTCCATGTTATGCGTTCCTCGAATCGTAAGAGCTGCGATTCAAACGCAGAATGGCGTCCGTCCCGCCACGAAAACAAAAAACTACGGTGAAATGGGCGTGGCTTGCAATTTTTTAAATTTTATTTCGAAAACACAGATTTTTTAGTTTTTTGTCGGTTTTTTTACGATTTTCATGTATGTTTCGAGTGAAAATGCTTCGTTCAAATCGTTTTTAAGCATTTTCACTCGAAGCATACATGAAAATCGCAAAACACCGACAAAAAACTAAAAAATCTGTGTTTTCGAAATAAAATTAAAAATTGCAAGCCACGCCCCTTCCATCGTAGTTTTTTTTATTTTCGTGGCGTGACGGGACGCCATTCTGCGTTTGAATCGCAACTTTTACGATTTGAGGAACGCATAATATGGAAATGAAAACTGTTCGAAAAAATTCGAAATTTCTAGAACTTTTGGGAAAAATTTAAATGTTCTTGCACTCTGGGTGGGTCATCCTTATTCTTACAATTTAAGGAACGCATAATATCTCAATCCAAAATATTCTTCCAGACCACCAAAACTCCAGCCGGTGGCTACGGATACGGCTACGGCGGTGCCCAGAACGGAGCATCCGCCTATCCCGGATACTCTGGTGCAACCGGAGCCTACGGAGGCGGCCATGGAGCCCACGGATCTCACGGAGCACCAGGAGGTCCAGGAGCCGGACAACAGGGAGCCGGAGGAAACGCCAATTCGCAATACTGGCAGTACTACGCTCAATATTACAATAATCCGCAGTTGATGCAACAATGGTCCAACTACTGGCAACAACAGGGTGGCCCGCAGAACGCCGGAGGAAATCACTAGAAATTGGACCGTTTTTTATTGCATTGCACCATGTTCTGAAAGTGTTTTGTTCTTTTTTTTGGAATTTTTTAATTTTTCCCCAAATTTCCTTTCCTTTTCTCTCATTGTCAATCTAATTATTATTCAAAATATGCATTATTTAATTACATGTATTCCTTCTTTTCTGCTCCTCTTTTCTCTCAATTTTCTAAAATTCTGCAACTCTGATACACTGTTGATATCCAAAAGTTTCTTGTTCGCTTCTTCTTCTTCTAATATTTCTTTTTTCCCTTTTTCTCCGTTACGTGTCCATTCCCGCCCCCTGAGAACCGCGCTTCACTCTTCTAATATTACACACAACTTTGAAAACTGTTCACTGGTAGATCACCTCCTTCCCATTCGTTTTTAATGCTTTTCTCTTCAAATTCTTCAACTATGGCACGTTTTCCCCCAAATTTCCCCTTCTATCGAGCGTAATGAACCCGAATACGAGGCAAATTCATTTTCATTTTCATTTTATGACAAAATGATTGATTGATTCTTTTATACACGTTTTCCAGGTTGTGCTAAGATTTTCAGCAGAGACGACGACGACGACGATGGATCGGATGGATCAATGGGAGAAGGAGACATTCACAGGAACAAATGGTGCAGGTGACTAGAAAATGCAGAAGAAACGAGGAGAGGATCAGTGGGGAATGGGAGGAGAAGAAGTGAGTGATAAGCAACTGATAAGAGACATCTTCCTTCAGGTCGTCGACTCATCAGTGTCCACTTCGGTTATGGTACTCCGCGCCGAGCTCATC
>LR564651.1:0-17320 GCA_900536345.3 Caenorhabditis sp. 39 LS-2015 | reverse complement strand
TCCGAATGCTCCGTATCTGGCCAAAAAGTCGAATACCGGCTGCTGCAGACCGAATACCATGAAGAAGAAGTCGAGCAGACGGAACACGACCACGTATCGATACGAGACCAGCTCGTCCTGAATGGGGAAATGTTGGTTTTCGACGAAAAAATGACGGACTGACCATTCTCGAGACGGTCGTGACCAGCATATGGGTTCCGTAAATTCCGGCGAGCAACGATGGAAGAGTGATGAAATCCAGCACTTTTAGCGGTCTAAAATGGCGGATTTTTAGTCGATTTTCGAACGAAAACTTGAAAATTGTTAGGTCTCGAAGCGAAACGAAGAAGCTTACACTAGTCCTTGATCCTGATACTCAAAGTATATCACGAGTGATATGAGCGTCGCGAACAGCCTCACAACCGGCGCCTGAAGCACCATCAGCTCGCACCAGCGGATTTTTTTGCTAAAAATTTTGATTTTTTTTGTTGTTTTTACGATTTTTTTTTATTATAAGTTTCAAACAAAGTCCCGCCACGCTTCTAGACTACGGCAACAAGCATTTCAATTGAATTCTTCGATAAAACCCGTTTTTTTTTTGCAAAAATCTTTGAAAAGGCAATTTTTATATTTTCCAGTTAATTTTCATAAATTTTTCGCTTTTTTTGTCGGTTTAATTTTTCCTTTTCCTGAAAAAAAACCGAGTTAAACCGACAAAAAAAGCGAAAAATCAATGAAAAGAAACTGGAGAATGTAAAAAATTGATTTTTTGAAGATTTTTGCGAAAAAAACGGGGTTTTTATCGATTGATTCAATAAAAATGCTTTGCCAAGACAAACCGAGTGTTTCCGTAATCTAGAAGCGTTGCGGGAGTCTCTGACATTGCAGACATCGCCACTTTGCTTGAATCTTTTGAATATCATCATTCCATCAACACTTACCCCTCCAACCGGACCTTCGGAAGGCACGGAAACAGACAGCAAAACGGCGGTGTGGCAATCTCGACGTACTGCAGTCGCTGCATCATTTTCGTGACCAACGAGTGATGGCCGTCGAAAATGTGCAAAAGGAGGCAGATGATGACCCAGAGAGCGAAGGAAAAGTAGAGGAAGGAGAGCAGATGGGACAGGAACCAGACACGTGGCATGTACATTGCGACGAGCGCCAGGAGGGAGACGAGCTGCGAAAGGGATATGGTACTCTACTCGACAAGCATTACGGTACTCTACTCTACTCACCGGTGCAGTGCACGCCAACAAAACGATGAGCAACCGGCGACTCGAATGCGTGATATAGAAGGAGATGTAGACGAGATGCAGAACTGCAAGGCATACGGTACCTACCGTAACCGCGGTCGCAACGGCCAACGAGGCGACATATGTCGTCGTTAAAGCTGAAAAATTGGAATTTAAGAAAAAAAAATTTGGTTCGTGGCGAGACCCAAATGAAACTTACATCGAAGAAAAGTCTTGGAATGCGGCACTTCTTCATGTGTTCCGGTGCAGTTCATCAGCGAATCCGTCAGCAGTTTGACGAGCGTTTCCCATGGCGAAATCTCCAGCATTTCGAGGTGTTATTGTTGGATGGATCAATCGATAATCCAATCGGTCGATTATTGATCGCCGATTTTCTAGAAATGAAATGGTTAATTGGAAAGGTTGGAAGGCGAAAAATCAAGAAAGCAACACAAAAATTGGAACATTTCACGATGAAATATACAAAATATCGTTTCTTTTCTTTCTTTTTTGGTTTTTTCTCACCGAAACACCACAATTTTATTGTCCCTATCCATCCCGCTCGCCGACGAAAACGAACAATATTTCGCTGCGTATTTCAGCTGTATACACACATATTTTATGAACACAGAGGCCAACCAAAGTTTATGGACGGATGGCCGGATGGCAGGTGACTTTGGAACGTGGAAAAAGTGTCGAATAGAAGAAGAAAAAAAATTTGAGGGCAGGCGGAATCGAACCCGGGACCCTAAAATTGCAAAGCGAGAGCGTAACCGTCTGCGCCAAACCTCAACTTTTAGTCGTGGCGCGCAGGACAATGAGATGCGCGGTGTTTGGCACTTTTTGAGTAAAAATTTTGAGTTTTGCTCAAATAATCAAATCGCGGACAGGTGTCCCAGGTGCTAAAACGAAACATCATCCACTAGAAAAAAGATTTTTGAACTATAGAAAAGGAAAAGAGAAAAAGAGAAAAATTGGCTACTTTGAGTCACATCAGAATCTCGATTTCCACCCGCCGAAAGGCTTATCCGAATTGAGGATGATACCAGGATTTTTTGGATTATGGTATGAGGAACGGATTTTTGAGGGGGGGGGGATGATAGTGATATGAATTTGGGGGAATTGGGAAAAATTGGGAGAAAAATGAAAATTCGGAAAAAAAAACTCTAAAAATGGAGTAACCAAGTTTTGAAATGAGAGGTATTGATATCTGTTTTTTAAATTTTATTTTGATACACTTTTGAAACGGGAAAAAATAAACAAAAAATTGAAATCGCACAAATTTTTTTTGGAACATTAAAAATAAAAAAAATTTTTGGAAGAATTATCAGACTTCCTTCTGGATTTCTGAAAAAAAACACAATTCGATTCTCTAATTTTACAAAGAATAAAGGTATCTGCAAGAAGAAAACAGCAGTACTGTGCGAAACTCTTCCAAATGATATCAAAAAACTTTGAAACAGAAAATCAAAAAATTAACATTTTTTAGGACAAAAAACCGTGATTTCTGCCGTCCGTAATGACGTTTTTTTTTAGAATCCACCTATTCCAGGTGGATTCAGAATCTAGAAAGTCAAAAAGTCAAAGTTACTTCTTTCACGTAGTTTAACCAGATCAAACACCTGTTTTCGAAAAAAATTGGATTTTTCACACGTCCGCAACATTTTTACAAAAGAATCTTCAATTTCTTCAAAATCTTCTGAAACAGCGAAAAAAACCATCCATAAACTATGCAAATTTTGGCTTTAAACACTGAAATCTCTCATTTTCGTATAGTAGTTGAAGGGATTTTGAAACGGAAATTATCGACAAAAAAACTCTGCGCCAATTCCATTTCCCTAGAGCCTAGGCATATCTGGCCCATGATGAAGACACAAAACACATATCCACAGAACACTTATTTTCTATTCATTGGGGATAGGAGATGGAAAAAATTTGAGGAAATGGGAAGGAGGAAGGATGATGTGGAATAGTGGTTGGAAGCGGAAACGGAAACGAAAATTGGATGGCGTTTTTGGGAGGCGGTAAGTTTGATGGAGTCTAGGGAATAGGATGGGAAGTTGGGAAAAGTAGAGGACTAGAAATCTAATCCTGAAAATCTCGAAACTAGAAATTCTAGACTTGTCAACTATGAGGTTGAGATAGGAAAATCTGGAAGTTGAAAAAACCAGAAAAATTTAAGTTTAACTCTCTTGTCAACAAAAAACACTATAAATTTAAAAACTGTATATTTCAAAGTGATATTTGGCAGGTTTTGAAAACGAAAGGATGCTTTTTCAATCTGTAGCCTCCGTTTTTCGAAATTCCAGCCTTCGTATGAAAGGTTCCCTTGTAAGCCTAAATCCTTGAGCGTAAAAGTCTAGAGTCTGAGAATGAGCTCGGAAGTTGGGAAAAGTAGAAGTTTTGAAGCCTAGTCTGCCTAAAAATGTAACAATCTGAGATCCTGGCCTGGAATTGGCTTGAAAACCATACAGTTCAACTTCTAACTTTTAGTCCTAAAAATGCGTAAATCTGATGTCTTAAGGTAAGTGTAGAAGTCTAGAAGTCTAGAAATCTATTAGCCCAGCAATAAGAGGCTGGATGCATAAAAATTGAAATTCTAGGTGTCAATAAGCTTAGGCTAGACACTTGAACTTTAGCTATAAGCCCTAAACTTAAGGACCCTTGTTGTGGCTGAAATTCTAGGAAAATGGAAAAATCTTACAATCAGATACCCTAAAAGATAACCAAAAAACTCAAATTCCTAGCTGCCTAAACCATACGCCTATCCCTTAAGCCTAGACACCCAATGTCCCATAACCCAAACTAGACTCGATTCGTCTCCACCCCTTCTCCTCCCCAAAAAGTGGGCGAATCGTCCGCCCCATATTTACGCAACTGCTGCGCGACAGAGCGGACGGAAAACGCCTTTCGAAAGGAGAGAAAAACGGAAAAAAGTGAAGAGTGAAGAGCCATTTTCGGATGGACGGGGGACGGGATGGGGGATGGCCGACGGACTAGTTGTTTTGAATGTGAATGCAGAATAAGGAGCAGGAGAAAAGAGAAGAGAAGAGAAGGAAAACTAGGCGGAGGGAAGGGATGCAACAGAAAGAATAACACAATTTAGGTGGCTCCTTCGGGGATGGAGGGGGAAGGGACAGAGTTTTCGAGTTTGAGAGGAGGCGGTTTTTTATTCGATTTGGTTTGATTTGGATTTGGATATCGATTTTGGGAT
Source organism: Caenorhabditis sp. 39 LS-2015 (assembly GCA_900536345.3). Lineage (NCBI taxonomy): Eukaryota > Metazoa > Nematoda > Chromadorea > Rhabditida > Rhabditidae > Caenorhabditis > Caenorhabditis waitukubuli. The sequence goes on along the minus strand of LR564651.1, from coordinate 12,892 downwards.
GGGGAAGAGCTAGAAAATGTGGTAAGAAGTTAAGAACTGGGGGAACTGGGAACGCATGAACCAACGGAACATGATTTTTGACTGGCTTTGTGTTATTACTGAAACTTAACAAAAAAAAATACTTGAAGCTGAGTTTGAGTTTGAGTTAGAGTTAAACGTTTCTTCTACTCGATTCGATTCGATTAAGATTTTTTTTCTTATTTCTGAGATGGAAAAGAGTTTGAACGGATATCAGAGGATACTCAAAAAATTATCTAGATGCCGTTTATCTGGTTCTTTAAAAAAAATACTTGAAACAGGGAAAAACGCATTTTTTGAAGTTGGAGATGGAAAGGGCGGTCTCTAGGTAAAAGTGTACAACTACACGGAGACACAAACTGCACATCGGTTTCGATCGCGCTCCAACTTAATCATTGTGGAAAAATAAATTGGCTGCTTAGGCTGAGTATTCAATGAGGCACGGTTAAGCTCATTTAAATTTTAGGCCAACCCGCTTTAACATGTCTCCGTTGAATACTCAGCCGAGAAAAAGAAGCAGCCAATTTATTTTCCCACAATGATTAAAATGGAGCGCGATCGAAGCTGATGTGCAGTTTGTGTCTCCGTGAACTACTTAATATTTTGCCGTTGAAACTCTGGAATTTGACGAATAATTGAAACAGAAAAGTTTTTTCCGGATCACCTTTAATCAAACTAACTGCCATTCGAGTTTTTCCTAACGGCGACGTTACCCCGACGTTTCGCAACTCCATAAAAGCTACTTTTAGTGAAGTAGACTTTACTTTTTTTAGATTAACAAGGCTTAACTGAAAGCTATATGGAGAGTAAAAGAAACTCTTAATACAATGATGTAGATCTGCCACGTTTCTATTTTTGGGAAGAAACGAAACAGAAACTTGCACAAGTTTTCTAGCGTTTTCCCGAAAAATTGTTTTTATCGTTATCAAGATGGTATTGTACTACATAGTACAAACCCAACTGCGTTCTATAGAGAAATTGAAACGGGAAACTAAATTTCCATTGTTTTCATATTTGTGAGATATTTAGATTTTTGATCGTAATATTTTAACAATAAGTTCAAGTCAAATAAAAGACTCCAAAATGTACAATATCTATTGAAAATGATGTACGAGATGTTTTGCAAAGGACAATTGCTTTTTCCCTGCCTGTACTTGAAATTCATGAACAACTTGAAACAGTCATTTTCAAAATTGGAAATAATTCCTTAAATGCAGTTTTATAGGGTTGCGAAACGTCGGGGAAGGAAGGAGGGGGTGTCCAATTGAACTAAGAGCACGCTCACCTAGAAAAACATAATCTTCCTTTACTTGTTTCGCTTTGAAAAAAGACAGTGAAACCGAATTTTTGTTTAAATATTTAGTGTTTCATCAATTCGATATATGCGACCATCTGTTTTGAGAAACTTCGCTCAAGTATAAATATATTTCGCTGCGTATCTCCAAAACGGTAAGAGATATCAAAAAACGGTTACTGGGAAATTGTGCATAGCTCTTGACATTTTGCGTATTTTTGTTGTTGACCGTTTTTTGATATCTCTCTCACATCGCTACCAATCATATTAAGGTAAATAATAATTGGTTTCTACTGCACTTGAAACCGTCGCTATTGAGATGTTGCATAAATTGACGGCACTCCCTTTCCCTTCCACGACGTTTCGCAACTAGTTAACACTTTGAAAATTATATCTGTTTCTGACGATGTTTACGTAGTTTCGAGGCATTTCAAAACTCGATGCGATCGTTTTTCCAAATTGCGAAACGCCGCGGTGTCAAAGTGGAAAGTTGTGACGGGTTAGCCATCAACACATTGCTTTGATACACAGTTTTTCCGCTTAATGAGAAACTTGAAACGGTATATAATTTTGAGATGAAAACTAGGGTTCTAGAGGTAGCTTTCTATCGAAAATGAAGTCAAAATACTTTAAAAAGGATTCCACCAGTATTCTGAAAAGACAGATCCCATTTCAGAGTTCCATGAAACCAAAAAAAAAGAAAAAAAAAAAAAAAAAAAAAGAAGAATCAACTCAAAAAAACAGCACAAAAGAGCCCCGAAAAACCATGAAAAAACACGCGTCTTTTCGACATAATCCTGTTTGGAAAAAGTGAACTCACCGAAGAAAATCTGTCAGACTCTCAGAGTTCCCGTCTTGTTTTTCTCGTGTTCTTCAACCTCCCAAAGCCATGGAAAACGGGGCGGAGCTTCTGAAAGTTGGTGATAAGAAATGGAATGAGAATGAGAAGTGCACTTTTAGCCGGGGAAAGGTAAACGTAAAACGGTTCGGGAGGAGAGAGGGTCACGAAACGAAACGAAACAATCCTCCTCCTCCGAGTAGGGGAAGGAGGGAGAAGGAGAAGGTGAATTGAGAGGACGAGGAGAGACGAGACGAGTGGTCAAGAATGACCAAAGGGATTCGATTCGGGTTCTTGTTTGCTTTTCTTTTCTGGGTAACAAGAGGGTAGAGAAAGAGAAGAAAAAGAAAGAGAGGGAAGAGAGAGGCAGATTTTGAGGTGTTCAAGACTGATTTTGAAAGACCCCGATGTTTTATTGTGAAATTTGGAGTTGCGGAAAGTTGCGAAACGTCGCGTGGCGTGGCGAAAAATCTGGGTTGGGTGAGAAAATGTACACTTTTTGTAATTTTAAGAAAAAATTGAAAAATAGGGCAAAATTTTGTGTTTCTGAGACTGATTTTTGTTGGAAAATGTTACTGTTTTTTGTTAAATTCTTCGAGTGAAATTAAACATTTTCTTTTTTCCTGAAATTTTTGAAATTCAACATGTTCATGGGTACAAAATTCTTCTAGTATGGCATATGGATTTGAAGTGAGAAAATGTACATATTCAGTTGTTCCAGGGTAAAGTTGAACAAATATTGTGAAATTTCGAGTTGAAGAAGATTTTTTCACTCCAATTGGAACAAAAATATTTGAAAAAAACTGTTTTTCTGTTCGGAAAAGTGACTTGGCAGCTGTTTGTCTCTATATAGCCAAAATGAACACTTTTCCACGAAAAAATTCGAGAAAAACAGCAAAATTCCGAATCACGGCGGCTGTCCTTGTCTAGGCCGGGAGCTAGCCTTACCTACTTCTTGTCCGATGCCCAAGCCTGACTTAGTCCTTATATAGTCCTGGAATAGAACTAAATAAGTCTTTCCTGACGTAATCCTTGTCTAGTCCTTGACTAGTTATAGTCGTTCCAAGACTCCCAAAAGAATGTCTCAACAGGTTTTTTTGTTTGGATCTTGGGTCTTGCCACGCAGCTAGAGGAGATAGCGAGAGCGCTTGTGGAGACGAAGACATGAGGATAAAGAGAGAACTGTCAGCGTTTGAAAAAACAGAGCAAAAGTGGAAATTTGAGAATCAATGGTTGAGAATCGCAATGTTGGTTTGAGCAACTCTGTGGAAAAAAGTAGAATTTGAAACTGCGAAATTTTTGAACCAAACTTTACAGAGTCCGACTCAGCATCAAAAACCCTGTTTCAAAAACCGCTCAAAAATTTGGAAAATGTTTGAATTTACTAAAATGGATAAAGTCGGTACTTTCTATCAGTTCGCATTTCCCTTGGCTATCAGTTTAGAGACATCACGAAACAGAGAAAAATTTTGGGTTATTGAAGTAAAAAGGGCATGTATTTGTATAGTGAGTTTCAGGGAAAAACATAGATTGATAGACGAACGAACGAACAGGGGAATAGGAACGGATGGACAGGAAATTAATTGGATGTAGTGTCGAGAGAGAAGAAGGAGAAGAAGAAGAAGGGAAACAAGGGGAATACTGATATTGGGAGGGAAGGGAATCGAATGGAACTTATCTATGGTTAATGAGATATTTCGCCTATTGTAAAAAAGTTGAAATTTTAAAAATATTAAAACTCTGAAACAGGAAGGAATTTCTTTGAAACAGAGCGCCTTGGGTTCAGAAAACGTTGCAAGAATTTGGAAATTTGAGAGACGTGGATTCGTGGAATTCAGAATCAAGATCAAGATTCATAAGTTGTACGAGCATTTGAATCTTGTGAGTTTTATAAAAAGTTTTGAAAATATTTGATTTCGTGGTTCACAGGTTATATTAGTAATCAATAATTTGAAAGTCAATGTTTTTTTTGGCAAGCTTATGATTGCCAATCAAAAATCAAAATTTTTCCGATTCAAGATTTTTTTAATTTGAATTCTAGATTTTGAAGGTGATTCGAATTCTCGGTGAGGTTTCATTAGATTTCGAAGTTTACTATTCCGGATTTAAAAGGTGTTCAGATTCAAACTACTTTCAAAGAGAAGTGGAATCAGGAATTGAATGTTGGAGATCAAAAGACGTTGGAATTGGAATAACGAATAGTTTTTTTTTTATAAAAATACAACGAAAAAAAATTTCGGATTCACAATTATTAGATTTTCAGGCTTCGAGGGCAGTTGATGTTTCTTGTTTGGTCATTGTCAAGATTTTTCAAAGATTTAAAAAACGTGAAGATTCAATGTTTAGAAGACGTTAAAGAGTTCAAAAGACGATAGGCTTCAGATGAGAATTGGAATTTTCAGAAGACAACTTTAAGAACGATTCACACGTCATTTTCTAAAAAATGAGAAAATATCAAATCCAATGAAAACAGATGATTTTCGGCACCGCGACGTTTCGCAACTCAAAACGTCAAGACAATGATTTTTTCGCCCGATTCGAGGTATTTGAAAATTGAAAGAGAATTTTGAAAAAACAGCGTTTCAGTTGCAGAACGTCGTATTGCAAAACATGATTTTCTCAAAATTCAAAAAGAAAAATTTCCGTTTCAAAGTTTTCTGAAAATCAACGTTTCATTGTTCATACATTCGGCAATCTCTACAAAAATATGCGAAATCTAGAAAATCTTGAAAACCTTCACTGATTCAGAGGCTTTTGGGGATTCAGAAGACATAGAAGTTTATAAGACTATCATTCACACGTAGCAAAATATTTTCTGAATCCCAAAAAATAAAGGACAATTGAAACAGAAACAAAAACAGAAACACCCACCCTCCCAGCAATGCGAAACTGATCAAATCAAATACAACACGAATTTGCATAAACATCTTTCCCCATCCCATCCTCAACATGGACGCGAAAATCAGTACAGTCACACGCAGAAAGTCGACCGAAAAGAAAAACAGGGGAAAATTCAAATTGACATGGTGAGTTTTGAATAAATATGATTTGTGTCGTACGAATCACATTGATCAATGAACCAACCAGCCCATATTGAAGGCATATTCTGGCAATTGAATGTTTAATGAGAACAACAGTTTTGTGATAAAAGATCATTGGAAAGCAGTAAAGTTTTAACCATAAAACTGTTCCTAGAAACCGAGAAAAATTAGAGGCATATTAGACCCGTATTAGACACCATTTCAAGGCCACTTGCCTTGGACATATTGAAGACATATCTCACCCGTTTCAAAAATGAGGATGTCTACGATTTGACCATTATAACCAAGGCATACCAAAGACATATTCTACCCACATCCGTCTGTGTTTTGGATATGCCTCAAATGTGCCTTCGGACCCTCAAAACACAACATCTAGAAAACAGAAAAACCATGACTAAAAACACGGCATTTTGTGCTTCTTTTGCCTCGGACCATTCTCATTTTTTGGAAAGAAAAAGAGAAAGTGACGGGAGAAAGGGAGAGAAGGACTAAGAGCCGCCCATGTGACCCCCGACTGACTCGCGGAGGAAACCGTTGCCAGGCACACTTTCGGAATATGAAATGACGGGAAGAAAGGGAATAGAAAATGACTCTGGTTTGAGTTTTGTGGCTGCCAAACGGCCAAGTTGTGAGATAGGGGGAACGCGACGTTTCGCAACCGCCCTGGTTTATAAAAAGTTTAAAGTTTGAGAAAGCCCGCACCAGGAAAGGTTGGCTCTTATCAAGCTCTACTAGCTTTTTTACAAAGTTGCGAAACGTCGGGATGTTGGGTCGGGATGAGAGCTCAATAATAGAATACATAGAAAGGAAGACTTTGAAACTTCAAAAGTTGATGAAACTGAAGAAAAGTGAAAGTTCCAATTGCAATATCTACTGAAAATTGACGTTTCTGATGATGAAAAGCACTTTTTGGTTGCGAAACGTTACAGTTACAAAAAAACAGATAGTCAATGTGTTATCTTGCTTAGCGACATTTCGAGAAAGGAAAGTGATTATGATGAGCTTGAAACTGCAGTTTTTTTCTCCATTTTCTTCAAAATTTGAATATTGCAAAATCAAAATTTCCGGATAAGTATTCACAAAACCATAACCCCGACGTTTCGCCACCTATTCAATTCGACATTCCAGTATTCAAGGAAATCTACAAATTCTATGTAGCTTAACTGGACAACGGAAATGTTCGTGGAGTTGCGAAACGTCGGGGGTGTCGTGTTGTGATGAGAGTTTTGTAATTTCAAAAAATTAAGTCAAACTTATTATTATTTCAAAAGACGGTGAAATTTCATAAATTATTGAAACAGATAAGAAACTAAAGGTTCAAATCGCAATATCTACCGGGAACACTTTTTGGTTGCGAAACGTTACAGTTGCGGAACTACAGACGCTGAAAGTTGAGTGGGTCTTGCCACAAGAGGAGGTGAGAGAGTGTGAAAGCTGTGGAACCGCAGATATAAAGAGAGACGTTCGAAAAACAGATAAAGTGATTCCTACTAACTTGTAAGCGAAAAAAAAATGAAAATGAAAAGTGGTTATGATGAGCTTGAAACTGCAGATTTTTTTTCCATTTTCTTCAAAATCTGAATCTTGAAAAGTCATTATTTCCAGAGAATTAGATACAAAACCATCAGCCCCGACGTTTCGCAACTCGATTCAACATTCCAGTATTCAATGAAATCTACGAATTCTATGTAGCCTAATTGGAAAACGGAAATGTTAGGGAGTTGCGAAACGTCGGGGTGTCGTGTTGGGATAAGAGTTTTGTAATTTGGAGAAAATTGAGTGGGGTGTATTAATATTTCAGAAGACGTTGAAACTTCAAAAGTTGATGAATCGGAGAAAAACTAAAGGTTCAATTTATATACCGAAAATTGATGATTCTGATGAAAAATGGTTTTTGGGTTGCGAAACGTTACAGTTACCAAAAACAGATAGTCTATGAGTCCCACCGAAGTTATGTTATCGAAATTTCAAAATTATCGAAATTTCGAGAAATTGAAAAGTACTTATGATGAGCTTGAAACTGCAGTTTTTTTTCTATTTTTTTCAAAATTCGATTCTTGAAAAATCGAAATTTCCCGGAAAAATGAACAAAACCATGAAAACGACGTTTCGCAACTCGATGAACTATTCGTCTTCAACTGGAAAACCAAAAACTGTTAAGTTGCGAAACGTCGGGGTGTCGTTGGTGGAGCGCGTTCGATGACAGTGAACTTATTTCATGTATCAGTTTTCGAAGATTCTTTCGGCAATTTCAAAGTCTTTTGAAGCAAAAAAGAACGAAAAAATACGGGCTAACTAGCCACCGAATATATTCATATTCCAAAGAAAAGAAAAGAAAAGGAAGATTTTGAATGAATGAACAGAAGAACAGACGGAGACATTGGGGAAAGTAAAGAGAAGAAGAAGAGGAAGAGGAGACAAAAGGAAGCAACCGCCGACAACAGAGAGAGGAGAGAATGCATTGAAGATGAGTTATTCTACCCCCATCTTGAGAAGAAGAATTGGAGAGGGAGAAGGAGAGGCGCAGAGATGGGGAGGAGGAAGGAAGGTCAAGGCGAAGCGGGGGAGTGGGAAAGGAAAGGAAATAGGAGATGTTTTGAGGAGGAAAAGAGGAGGAAGAAAGGAATGGAGGAAGAAAGGAATGTGAGGAGGAGCTGTAGGTCATTTTATTGATAGAGTAAGAGTAGAAAACTAGAAAATACAGTGGTGGTCATAGGGATGTTACAAGGTAGATTTCGGCGGCTTTGATTTTGAACATTTGTTTTTCTAATTGTATATTTTGAAAAAAACCTTTCATGCCTTCACTATGGGCCATATGTCTCTGCTCAGAAGCATATCTGGTTGTCAGACTCAGATTTAGCCCTTTTTTGTTGATAATTTCCGTTTCGAAATCCCTTCAACTTTTATATGAGATGAGTGATTTCAATGTTACAATTAGTGGCACGTATTTCATGATATATAGATGGTTTTTTTTCGCTGTTTCAGAAGTTTTTGAAGAAATTTGTGAATTCTCAAACAAAAGTTTGAACGTGGTGTTTACCTGAAATTTCAAAATTCCCATTTTTTTAGAAATAGGTGTCTGATCTTGTTAAACTATGTGCACGAGAGAAGAACCTTCGACTTTTTTGACTTTTCTAATTTTAAGTTCTGAATTCACATGGAATAGACTAGAAGAAGGACTCTCTCTTCCATCAGAAGCTCTTGCTCATTGTCAGCGAAATGCAACAAGGGCTTTACAAGCGATCGATAACAGTAAAGTCGTTAGGTACCTTTAAACTGTTTGTCATGGAAAAATGGAAAATTCAGCTATAAACTGTATGCAGTTTCAAAAGCGGGGATAACAAAAAAAAATGTGAAAAAGTTTTAGGTAATCGCTGAAAGATGTGGCAATTTTTGCTTGCCGGAAAACAATAATCGCTATTTTTTCAAAAGGATGTTATTGAAGAAATACAATAACGAAGGAAAAGAAAGGCTTTAAAAAAAAGCAACGAAACAGGAAGAAATGACGGTTTTTGAGGAGTAAATCGAAAAGAAAACTGAAAGAAAATGATGGCAGTTGAAAGGAAACAGCAGGAAGAATGGGGATGAGTTTGAGAGGAAGTGACACGTTTTGAAATGAGGAAATGAAGATTGAGAATGACAGGATTTAAAGAGCAAGGGTGATTTGGAGAGGAGCTCGTAATGGAGCAACAAACGGACTGTTCTGATAATGAAAACGGTATGAAACAGAGATTATTTGAGATAAAATATCACACGAAATCACTGGTTTTTGGCTATGAAAAAGTAAGGAATAAATCAGGGAGAAACTGTGAATTTTGGAAAAAAAACACAGAGAAAGATGAACACTTTTTGATAGGAAATGAATTACTGAAAATCACAGAAAAAAAGTTTCACCATGCCATTATGCGCCTTTCAACAGTTTTTTCAGACAAACTTTTGCAATGAATCGTATTATGCAGTTTTGAAAGCCGGGCTAACAAAAATTTTGTAGCAACATGCGGTAATCGCTGCAGGACCCATGCGTCGCGTGAAATGTTTAGAATTGAAGGGAAAAGAAGGAAATTGAACGTGTAGCAACGTAAAATAGTAATAAAAAAGGGAGAAAAGAATGGGCACAGATAAACGGAAATGGCTGGAAGAATGGGGATGAGTTTGAGAAGAAGTGACACGTTTTGAAATGGGGAAATGAAGATTGAGAATGACAGGATATGGAGGGGAAACATGCTGCAATAGAGGAGTTCGTAACGGAGCAAGAAAAAGATTGTTCTGATAATGGAAATATAGTTCGTGTTTAAACAAAACAAAAATTACACGTTTTTGAAGATGAAACAGTAAGAAATCAACGAGAAACTGTGAATTTTTGCAAAAAAACAAGAAAAATATAAACACCTTTTGACAGGAAATGAAGCGAAATGACATCATATAGTTATTGTTAGGAGAAAAGGAAGAGAAATGACCTATATGGGAATTGGGGATTGGAAAATCGAAATGGAAATCGAAATAGAAATCGAAATGAAAACGGAGAATCGGAATGGAATTCGATTAAACAAGAGAGAGAGAGAGAGATGAAAGAAGAGAGGAATAGGGAGGAAAGAAATTGGAAAAAGAGGGAAAGAGATAGAGAGAAGAGATGGAATCGGAGAGATGAAATTGGATGGGATAGGGGATGGAGAGTGATGTGTTAATGAGGTGGATGGGTGCAGGCTTTGATGGAATGAGTGGTCGATTTGGGAAATTTCAAAGGTATTTTTTCTCAAATCGGTAGTTATCTGACGAGTGTACTGATCATAAAGGCATCCCCAAGGTATTTATCATAACACCAGTCTGATCCTGCGGGTTCGCCGCATTCAGGCCGGGAGATTAGTAGAAAATGAACCAAATGAGCAGACAATCTAGGGCAAAGATGGGCCACGTGTGAAATTATTGATTTTTACGGCGGACAAACTGAACGAACGACAGACATACTCCATTAGGCGAATATATTATAAGAATTATCTATTTTGGTATATATCTTGAATACCAACCTGGCTGTTTTCATATTTTTAGTATTATTCCCATTTTAACACAATGAATTAGTTCAGATAACTGATCCTAAATAATTCGAATGAAACAGGAAACTTGTACAGTTCCGAATGTTTCTTGAAGGTATGCCCATGTATTTTGACATATATCTCCAGAACGGTGAGAGATATCAAAAAGAGATCAACTAGGGACTTATAGCTTTTAACATGCTGCGTATTTTTATAGTTGACAATTTTTTGATATCTCTTGTCGTTATTAAGATATTCGGCAAAATACATGGTACCTGGCCAGCAGTGATGAAAAATTCTATTTTTCCTGTCTCAAGAAGCCACAAAGTACCAATTTGAGTTATTTGAGGTAATGGTATGGTAACGTGCGTTTCAAGTTTTTCTTAATGGCAGATTTGCTTAAAAACCTAGAATTTCAAAATCTGAATTCCTCCTTACAATTATGTCTCAAAAAATCGTACTATTCACCCCACAAAAACTTGTTTTTTTTTTGGAAATTCTACACTTTTTGTTCCTTATGAATTATTCTAGAAGTAGTGAGTTTCGGAGATGAATAATATCTTAGTTTTTGTGTTTCAATCACAATTTGTATGGAAAAGATGGGAAATGTATTGTTTTTCGTATATATTTTTCGATATTTGTATCAAATTCTGACAATTCTGGCGCTTGTATTCTGACATTTTCGAAACGGAAAATTTCTTTGAAAATTTTTTTTAAAAACAAGTCGAAACAGAGAACGAACGGAATGGAAATGGGGAAGAAATCGAAGCGAAAGACATGGAAAAGTGGCAAGTTTTGGAATTATTACAACTGTAAGAACGGCAGAAATGAAGTGGAAGATAACATCTTCAAGGCACATGCAAGGCATATTCTACCCATCTCAAACAGTCTCTTGCCGATGGTTCTGAATTTCTACATGTTAATATGGTACTATTTCCCAAAATTTTTTTGACAGTTCCAAATTTCTCTCAAATCCTGTCACGAAATCCATAAAATGATAATTCTGTCTTATTGTTGGTTTTCTTTTAAATATAGGCATACCAAAGACATATTAGATCCATCTTGACGGCTAGGCATGTGTGCTTTGGATATGGACTTCAAGATTCAGATAAATCGTAAGACTAACATCCTCTAGACACATGGAAGGCATATTCTACCCATATAGCAGTAAGGCTAGGATACTGGAGTTCTGCACTGTAATTTGGGAATAGTTTTTGAAATGTACATATTCCTTTTTTTAATTTTGGAAACTGGAAGTCAAAATCATGAACCACCCAACAATTTCATTCAAAACTTTCTTCCTAGATTTATGCATCTTGAAACATGACTTTTTTCTGAAAGCTAGATGTAGATCTAAATGTTAGCAATGTAGCCATAGTGATTTTTAATTTGAACTTCAACTGGAGAATAAATGGAAGATGGAAGTGTCTAGAAACGGGACATTTTCAGGGAGTAAGGTTATGCTCTTAAGAGCATATTAAAGGCACATCAGACCCATACTAGCGAGGTTTGGAGACATCGATGTACGAAGAAAAATTTCAATCAATATCTTTGAGTGGAAGTATCTGGTTGGGCATATTAAAGGCATATCTTGCTCACATCTTGCTCATTTTGAACTCTAGACATGCATGCCTTGACAATGGGCTTGATTCATGAGATATCTTGAAAAAAATGACCTAGCTGTTTCAGAATTGTTTCATATCGTTTTCAGGTTTCACTATCAATCAGTAATGGTTGAATTTCCACCGAGCTTTTCCAGGAAAATTGATTAAAAAAACTGAAACAGTGAGGAACAGTATTTTTCCTTCTAATTTAACGGATACCCATGAGGTTTCAATGAATATCGACTTCTGAACTGAACGGATGACAGATGAGAAACCAAACTTCAGAATTTTGAAGTGAGAGAGGGGAAGATGAACGTTGAAGGTCGAGTGATGCGATTTTGAAGTTGGGGGGGGGGGTGGATACAGAATGGGTGCAGATAGACGCAGCAAACACAGTATTAGAAAACTGTGAATTTTAACTGATAACTAAGGAAAGTGAATGATGTTCAAGTTGAAATGGTGTTGGTGAAACAGTGAACTTTTTTCAATCTCTATGGACTGTGGATCAAAATAACTACGACAACGGTTGGATGAACAGAATGTGATGAGCGCTAAAGATTTTTATGAAATTTTGAAACGGATTATTATTTCTAGCATGGTAACCAAAGTTGAAAACGTGTTATAGTTGAGCTATGACACGTGGAATGGATCCCGTCACGCAGCTAGGTGGCAACGTGTGAGAGAGTGAGAGCGCGGGTTGAGACGCAGACATATAGAGATGCCGATCGCCGTGAGAAGTCATGTTCGAACTGCAAACTCAACGGTCATAATTTGTTTGAAAAACAGATGATAACGACCGCATTAATAAGATTTTGTGAAATAGGAAATCGAAATGGATCATTTTCTTACAAACAGTGCTACTCGTTCTTATGAGATTGTAAGAAAACGCGGCATCGGGTCCTGTCACGAATGTGATATCTACAATGGAACATTTTTCAAATTTCCGCTCCGAAAAATGCTTTTAAAAATGATACACGTTTATTGTAGAGGAGTAATCGCACAGGTTGGGACGGGAGCACGAGTAGAAAGTGACTCAAAACGAATGGGGCAATACAATACACGAGAGG
>LR564647.1:0-17593 GCA_900536345.3 Caenorhabditis sp. 39 LS-2015 | reverse complement strand
TATTTGGACATGAGGACTTTTGAAATTCTCACGACCTCTTCTACAACGTCTTCTGACTGAGTCTCATCTTCTTCTTCTTCTTCTTCTGAATCGGCTGATGAACCCTCTTCAGAAGACAGTGTCACATCGTAGTCGAAGTCGCTGTCGCTGTCTTCCTCTTCTGCTTCCGATTCATCCTCCTCCTCCTCCTCATTATCAACAACTCTCTCCAGAATAAACACGCACTCATCCTCATCATCCCGTACCGTAATCGTCAGCATCTTCCCCTTCATCGCCTTCGCCACCTCCCCAACAACACCATCTTCGAAAACATGCTCCGTCGTCCAGACGCGATGTCCATAGCTCTCCGACTGCTCGCCGACAGTCCCCTCCATCACCGAATTCACCGAGAAAATGAAGCCGTTTTCGACGGAATAGTCCGCCAACCGCTCCTCCTCGTCCACTTCGGAGAACAGCAACTGGCGGAATCTGACACGTTGCTCGGCATGGAATCGTTGGCAATTTTCCAGATACTCCAATGATCCCGGCAACAACCTCCACTGGCCGATGACGTCCAGACAGATCGGGGTGGATTTCTGGAAAAAATTGAGAGGTTGGAAACGAGCTCTGTTGAGAGACAAACTGACCTTGTCCCTTGCAGCTTCCTTCTCGAGAATCTTCACTTTTCTCTCCATTTTTCGAACTTTTCTCTTGAGAGAATCGCATTTGGCCCGAAGAGTGCTCATGGACATTTCGGTCGGTTGATTGCTGAAAAAAGACAAATTTACAAAATTTTAACGCCCAAAATTAGGGAAAGTTTGAAGTTGACGGAATATGGTCGATATTGGTGTCAAAACTCGTAAAATTTTATGGGGAATTCAATTTTTTCAGTTGTAGGGAGATTAGACGAGCCAGTACGATGCTCCGAAATTACGAATTTTGAAAATTTTCTCAAAACGCTCTAGTTCTATCACCAAAAATTTTGCCTTGCTAAAAATAGGCCCTTCCCAAATTTTCAGCCACCTACCATCATTTTCCGCGCAGTTAGACAAGGTTAGTACGATGCTCCGAAATATACGGGTAGGTCAAAATTAGGGAAATTTCAAAGTTGACGGAATATGATCAATATGGGTGTCAAAACTCGTCAAATTGCGCGGAGAATTCAAATTTGGTAAGAGAGAAAATTTTTAAAAAAAATTTTCAAAACTGGAAAAAATAAGAAAAAAATCTTGCTCAAATTTGGGAAACAATGAAAAAAATCATCAGCGCTTTGAGGAAAATAAGTGGGAGAAAAAGGGGGACAAAAGGAGAAGAAAAGAGAAAAAAAACCGCACCGTCCATCAGGACGACCGAATGCGGGAATGAGTGAGTCGACGTCGTCAGAGATACTGAGAGGAGAGGTCTGTAAGTGGGCGGAGCGTACCTTGGTGCGCAGAGGTGCGCGGTGCACCTGCACCATGTACCTTTACCGATCGATGGGGACCTTTGGGGGGATCAAGGAGGGGAGGGGGGAGAGGTAAGGGTAAGGAGGGGGGATGAGGAGTGAGAAGAGAGACGTCAGAATTCTGAAGGCTCTTGGAGACTGGGGGGGGGGAGGAACTGTGCAGAAGAGGTTCAGTAGCTAGAAAACGTCATCTGACTGTGAATCTGAAGCAAAAATTTGAACAAAAAAATGATAAAAACAAAAAAAAATTTAAGACGTCAGAATTTGGAATCTGAAGGCTGAAAACGTCAGTCACAGAAGGTTTTCAAAATTCCAAAGACGTCACGTATTTTCTGGAAACATCTAGATAGCTCAGTCAGAGAACAAAAGGACTAGACAATGGAAGTGTGTCTTTGATCGCAATCTGGACGACCTATTGACGTCTTCTAGCCTTCAGAATCCCCAACGTTTTCTGACCCCTTTTCTCAGAAAGACCTTACCTTCTCTTCTGCTCCGTCCAGATGGTGCAGATGACAAGATTAGATTGCGGTGCTAATTGCACCTATGGAAAGACACTGGCACTGCGAAACGTCGTGGTGTCTAGATGTCAGAACGCTTCGCAACTAATCAGATCAGAAATCAAAAAAAATCACAAATTAAACAATAAAAAAGCAAAAATAGTTTATTCATACGAAAAGATATTGATAAGTATTACACAATTATTTTTTCATAAACTGCAGTAAAACTGGGAGGAAGAAAAATATGGAGTTTGGAGTTTTGGATATACAACTGTCTCTGGCCTTGACAAAATTGATTGTTGACAAGATGACGGGAAATATCGATTTCATATCCACAAGGAAAAGAAGTTAGAGCATCTGATAAACTCTCTATGATAACGTCGCCGCGCCAGAAAAATTTCCTATATTTGTACGTTTTCAAGCTGCTAGCCTCTTCCACGTACTTCCAGGTGCCGATGATTTCTTCAACAATCGGTCGTTCTGGTATCTGATTCTGAATAGAGAAATTGTGAAAGTAGGCACTTAGTATGGCCAGTACTGTATTTACCTCCTTTTCAGCTGAATCCCGACTAGTGTTAGGACCAGCCATTCCTTTTTGAATTGCCTCAAGTTTCTCAAGGATTGATTGATTCATTTTGCGGAATTCGTTCGATTGACTTTTAAAATCTGCCATTTCCTTTCGAATAGCCCCAATATCCTCAAGAATCGATCGATTGATTGCGCCTTGGGCCTTCTTGAACTCTGCGTTTTCCCTTCGAACAGTTCGAAGCTCTCTGAGCAGTTCAGTGGTCATTGAGCCACGGGAATTGGAAAGTTGGGGACTCTAAACATTCATTTTTACTATGAGATGGTGAACATTATAACCTTACATTATTAGACACGTCATTCATTTCAGCGATTTCCAATTGAAGTCTTCGGAGTTCAGTGATCGGGTCGATTGACGAGTTGGAAGTCATTCTAGGCAGAACAGTTGATGGAGGTGAATTGGAAGAAGGAGAAAATCAGAAGGCAACCAGCTCAGCAGACGTCAAAAGGACAGAATGACCCAGGGACCCTCCAGGTACTGTCTGCCCGTGCGCACACCATCTAATCCGATGACCTCAATTAGATATAATTGGAGACAAAAAGACGCAGAAGTGTGACATCGTCGGAAGACAGCTCTGGGCACTTCATGTGGTTGCGAAACGTCGCATTAGGAAAAACGTCAAAAACAAAAAGAAGACTCAAAAATGGCATTTGATGCAAAAGATGGGGAAGTTTGGTCAAAAACAGCGGAATTTGGTTGGGAAGTGTCGTAGTGAGAGAATTGACGATTTTCTTGTTCCGAATAAGATAATTTCGGGTAGCAAAATGGAAGGGTTTTGTAAAATCAGAAACTCCACAGTAGAAAAGTGACAACAGTTTATTCCCATGAAACGATAGATATCGAGAAATATTATTAGTTTACTCTGTTAAAAACCGCAAGCACACCAAAAGGAGAATAAATGTGAAGCTTTGAGTTTTGAATAAACATACATCTCCCGTTATGACGAAACAGATTATTGAAAAGATGACGAGAAATATCGATTTCAGATATGAAGAAACCGGGAGTTTGACTATCTGATACAGTCTCTTTGATAATGTCACGGCGCCAGAAACTTGTCCGATAGGTGTGCGTTCCCATGCTGCCACACGTTTCCACGCCCTTCCAGGTGCCAATGATCTCTTTAGCAACCGGTCGTTCCGGTGTCTTAACCTAAAAATAGAAGTTAGAGAAATTGCGACAGTATTTTAGCTGTGTATCTCAGAAACGATCAACTGACAAGTTGTAGCTCTTAACAATTTGAGTATTTTGATAATTGATCATGTTTCAATATCTCTAAAAGTTTTGTCAGAGCTATATGTAGGCACCGCAATGAGTTTCTCGAAACCCCGTTTCTGGCGAAAAATTCAATTGAAAATCATTCAATCTGTTTATGGGAGTCCACTCCCAAAAAATCTTTCAAAAGTTTTCAGTATTTCCGGAGTAACAGCCCTTTTTCAGCGCGCTTTTTTTGCACTGATTTTCTGCCGTGGAGGGGGCGTGGTCAATGGTTGCAAGGTCTACCATGGTCAGTCATGTCTGGCCCGCGCCAGGGGTCCATAAAGACGCAAAAATGGAATGGTTAGAAGAAATCGGTCGACCACGCCCCCTTTCATTGCGCTGCCTAACTATATGTCAAAATACACGGCACCCAGCATGGCTAGTACTGTATTTACCTGATTTTCAGCTTTCAGTTTCTTTTGAATTGCCCAAAGGCTCTCGAGTATCAAATGATTGACTTTGCTAGATTCGTTTGATTTTATTCTCAAATCTGTCACTTCTTTCCGAATCTCACGGAATTCCTCAAGAATTGACCGGTTGATTGCCCCTTGACTCTTTTTGAGACCCGTCACTTCCTTTCGAAGATCTTGAAGCTCTCTGAGCAGTTCGATGTTTAATGAGCCACGGGAATCGGGCTGTTGGGGATTCTGAAGATCCATTTTTACTATGGGATGATGGAAATTATACTCTTACATTCATCGACACGTCTCCCATTTCAGCCAATTCCAATTGAAGTCTTTGGATTTCAGCGATCGGATCGATTGTCGAGTTGGAAGTCATTATACGCCAAAAAGGTGATGAAGGTCGATTGGAAGAAGGAGAAAATCAGAAGACGACCAGCTCAGAAGACGTTGAATCGACAGAATGCCCCAGGACCGTGCTGGTGCGTACCGTCCGTCCGTGCGCACACCATCCATCTCACCGAAACATAACAGAGACGAAGAGACGCAGAGACATATCACCTCATCTACTTGGACGTCTTCTGAATGCGCTCTGAATCAATGAGACCAGAAACAGCAAGATTAGAAGAGGAAGACGTGGATGAGGAGATTTATTGATCTATTTTCACACTTTTTGACAATTTTTAGGGTTTGACAAAACAATAGTTCACTACGACATTTCGAAACCAGTGACAACAATTACACAGCGGGATAAGAACCCATAGTGAGAAAATTGACGATTTTCTTGTTTCCGGTAAGAAGTTCCGAGTAGCGGAAAGCTAAGGTTAAAAAATCGAATCTCAACAGCAGAATAGCGACAACAGTTTATTCACATAACAAGATAATAATGAGAAATATTATGAATTTACAAAAAAACGAAAGTGTTAAATGTTATTCGCTTACTCTTTCGTAAACTTCAGTCGCACTAGTACCACTAGCAATGTGAAGTTTTGAGTCTCGGATATACAAACGTGTCTCAGAATACTTCAATTGATTGTCAACAAGACAACGGGAAATATCGATTTTCAGTTCAATGAGAAAGACACCACCATTAAATGATAGATTCTCCATGATACAGTTGCCGTGCAAAATGTATTTTCTTTTCTTGAAAACTGATTTGTTGTGAGTGTCTCCCACGTACTTCCAGGTGCCAAGTATCTCATCGACAATCGGTCGCTCTTGGATCTGATTCTGAAAAGAGAAATTAGAAATAGAAAGGTTCTAGTACGGCTAGTACGGTACTCACCTCATTTCCCGCTCCTAGGATCTTCTTCAACTCGGCGTTTTCCTTTCGAAGAGTTCGAATCTTCCTGAGCAGTTCAGTGTTCAAAGAGCCGCCGGGACTGGGAAGTTGAAAACTCTGAAGATCCATTGTTAATGTGAAAATGAATATTAATGCACACTATTTACTTACACTCATCAAACGTTTTTCCAGCTCAGCGTTTTCCAATTGAATTCTTCGGAGTTCAGCGATTGAGTCGATTGGCGAGTTGGAAGTCATTCTAGGTTATAAATTGATGGAAGTCGATTGGAAGAAGGAGAAAATCAGGAGACGACCAGCTCAGAAGACGTCAAGAGGGCAGAATGACCCAGAGACCGTCAGGTGCGTACCGTCCGTGCGCACACCATCCACTCCAACTAAACACAATTGGAGACGAAGAGAATCAGAGATGCCACGTCATCTGCTGTGTCTTCTGAAGGCGCTCTGAATCGATGAGACCAGAAACAGCGAGATTAGAAGAGGTAGGCGTCGATGACATATTTTCACACGTTTCGACAACTTTACGAGCCATAGCCGAAAAACAGATTGACTAAGTATCCTAAGTAAATAAGTATGAACAAGGTACGCATCCCTGAGCCGAAGATAGTTCAAAGATAGTTCACTACGACATTTCGCAACCAGCGAAAACAAATTTTGGATTGAAGCATCACGACGACCTGAAATAGACACAAAATGAAGATAAAGAGACGCAGAAGTGTGACAACATCGGAAGACAGCCCTGGGCATTGGTATGGTGCGGATAGATGCCACATCATCGGCTGCGTCTTCTCGGTACAGATAGACAGACACAGCGGGCGGGATAAGAAGACCTATGTATGGACCATTCATGTGGTTGCGAAACGTCATAGTAAGAAAATCGATGATTTTCTTGTTTCCGATAAGAAAATTCCGAGTAGCGAAACATTAGGGTTTGCAAGATCAGACACTGAACAATTAAAAAACAACAAGCGTTTATTCACATGACAAGACAATAACGAGAAAAAATATTACGAATATATGTACACAAAACGAATAAAAACGGTTAATACTATTAGCTAACTCGTCTAAAAACTGCATAAAAACTGGAGAACATAGCAATGTAAAGCTGTGAGTTTTTGATATACCTTTGTTTACTCGGCGTATGTAACTGATTGTTAACAAGACAACTGGAAATATCGATTGGACATTCATAATCATAAGAATTTGGATTATCTGATAAATGCTCTATGATGCAGTCACTACGCAAGAAATATTTTCTATATTTGAGAAATTCCTGGTTGGCAGTGTTTCTAACGTGTTCCCAAGTGCCAATAATCTCTTCGACAATCGGTCGTTCTGATATCTGATTCTGTATAGAGGAATTAGGGAAATATGACACGTCTAGTATTGAATTTCCTTTGTTTCCAGCTGAATCTCGACCAGTTTTCAAATTTGCAAGTTCATTTTGAATTGTCTCAAGTTTTTCAAACATTGATTGATTGACTTTGCTAAAATTTGCCACTTCTTTCCGAATCTCACGGAATTCCTCAAGAATTGACCGGTTGATTGCCCCTTGACTCTTTTTGAGACCCGTCACTTCCTTTCGAAGAGTTTGAAGCTCTCTGAGCAGTTCAGTGTTCAGTGAGCCACGGGAATCGGGAAGTTGGGGATTCTGAAGATTTATTTTTACTATGGGATGATGGGCAGTATACCTTTACATTTGTCGACTCATCTTCCACTTCAGCCAACTCCAATTGTAGCCTTCGGAGTTCAGTGATCGAATCGATTGGCGAATTGGAAGTCATTCTAGGCGAAAATTGATGGAAATCGATTGGAAGAAGGAGAAAATGAGAAAACGACTAGCTCAGAGGACGTCAAGAGGGCAGAATGACCCAGGGACGCTGCTGGTACGTACCGGTCCGTCCATCCGCGCGCACACTGTCCATCCAACACGTTGACCTCACCGAGACATAATTGGAGTCGAAGAGACGCAGAGATGACACGTTTTCTCGGGACATGTTCAGAGATACAGCTGGATTAGAAGACATATGTAGACACCATCCATGTGGTTGCGAACTGTCGTAGTGAGAAAATTGACGATAAGAAAATACCGACTAGCAAAGCGTTAGGGTTTGAAAGATATAGAAGCTAAATGATAGAAGAGCGACAAGAGTTTATTCACTTGACAAAGTAACGAGAAATATACAATTAAGAATAGAAAAAAAAACTGATAAACATCATTTGCTTACTCTTCTGTAAACTGCAGTCCCACAGACGGTAGAACGAATGTGAAGTCTCGAGTTTCTGATATACAAATGTCTCCCTATATGATGAAACTGATTGTCATCAAGACAACGGGACATTTCGATTTTCCCTCCACAAAAGAAAAAATTTAGATTATTTGAATTGTTCTCTATGATAAAGTCACCGTTCAGGGAAAACGTTTTATATCGGGGATAAAGGCTATTTACGCCTTTCGTGTTTTCCACGTACTCCCAAGTGCCGATAATCTCTTCGGAAATTGTTCGCTCTGATATCTCAGCTGAATCTTGATTAGTTTTCAGACCACTCATTTCCTTTTGAATTGCCTCAAGCTTATCAATGATTGATTGATTCACATTGTTTGATTGACTTTTGAAATCTGTCACTTCCTTTTGAATCGCTCCAAGTTTTTCAAATATTGACCGGTTGATTGCCCCTTGAGCCTTCTTGAACTCGGCGTTTTCCTTTCGAAGAGTTCGAAGCTCTCTGAGCAGTTCAGTGGTCAGTGAGCCACGGGAATCGGGAAATTGAGAGCTCTGAAGATTTATTTTTACTATGGGATGATGAACATTATACTCTTACATTCATCGAAACGTCACCCCTCTCAGCCAATTCCAATTGAAGTCTTCGAAGTTCAGCGATCGGATCAATTTGCGAGTTGTCAGTCATTCTGGGCAAAAATTGATGGAAGTTGATTGGAAGAAGGAGAAAATGAGCAGACGACCAGCTCTGACGACGTCAAGAGGGCAGAATGACCTAGGGACGCTGCTGGTACATACCGTCCGTCCATCCGTGCGCACACCATGCACCTCGATGACCTCAACTAGACACAATTGGAGACAAAGGGTCGCAGAGATGGCACGTCTTCTCGGGACACGTTCAGAGATACAGCTGGATAAGAAGACATATGTAGACACCATCCATGTGGTTGCGAAATGTCGTAGTGAGAAAATTGACGATAAGAAACTTCCGAGTAGAAAAACATTATGGTTTGAAAAATATAGAAGCTAAATGATAGGAAAGCATCAACTGTTTATTCAAATGAAAAGATGCATAGATAACGAGAAATATACAATTAAGAATAGAAAATAAAACATCTGATAAACATCATTTGCTTACTCTTCTGTAAACAGTAGTCCCACAGCTGGTAGAATGAATATGAAGTCTGGAGTTCTTGATATACAAATTTCTCTCTTCATGACAAAACTGATTGTCAAAAAGACAACTGGACATTTCGATTTTCCATACAGGTTGGAAGGAAGTTAGAGTTTCCGAATAATTCTCCATGATAAAGTCACTGTG
This sequence comes from Caenorhabditis sp. 39 LS-2015, assembly GCA_900536345.3. Taxonomy (NCBI): domain Eukaryota; kingdom Metazoa; phylum Nematoda; class Chromadorea; order Rhabditida; family Rhabditidae; genus Caenorhabditis; species Caenorhabditis waitukubuli. The sequence goes on along the minus strand of LR564647.1, from coordinate 8,586 downwards.
CAAGCAAAACTTTTTATATTTGGGAAAAAGGTAACATATGTTATTACTGTTTTTCACGAACTCCCAGGTGCCGATAATCTCTTCGACAATTGGTCGTTTTGATATTTGATTCTGATTAGGGAAATTAGGGAAACATGGCACGGCTAGTACTGAATTTACCTTGTTTCCAGCTGAATCTCGACTAGTTTTCAAATTTGCAAGTTCATTTTGAATTGCCTCAAGTTTTTCAAACATTGATTGATTGACTTTGCCATAATTTGCCACTTCTTTCCGAATCTCACGGAATTCCTCAAGAATTGACCGGTTGATTGCCCCTTGACTCTTTTTGAGACCCGTCACTTCCTTTCGAAGATCTTGAAGCTCTCGGAGCAGTTCAGTGTTCAATGAGCCACGGGAATCGGGAAATTGAGAGCTCTAAATATTCATTTTTACAATGGGATGATGGGCAGTATACGCTTACATTTGTCGACTCATCTTCCACTTCAGCCAATTCCAATTGAAGTCTTCGGAGTTCAGCAATCGGATCCATTTGCGAGTTGTCGGTCATTCTAGGCAAAAAATTGATGAAAGTCGATTGGAAGAAGGAGAAAATAAGAAGATGACTAGCTCAGAAGACGTCAAGAGGGCAGAATGACCAAGGGACGCTGCTGGTAGGTACCGGTCCGTCCGTCCGTGCACACAACCCGCACCATGATGACCTCAACTAGACACAATTGGAGATGAAGAGACGCAGAGATGACACGTCTTCTTGGGACATGTTCAGAGATACAGCTGTATTAGAAGACATATGTAGACACCATCCATGTGGTTGCGAAATGTCGTAGTGAGAAAATTGACGATTTTGTCGTTCCCAATAAGAAAATTCAGAGTAACGGAGAGCTATGGTTTGAAAACTATAAAAACTCCACAAAGGGAAAGCAACAAGCGTTTATTCATATTAAGAGACATCAAGAAATATTATACGAGTAATTTCTTATAAGTTGCAGTCGAACCAGACTCATAACCAATGCGAAGTTTGTTGTTCTTCATATACAACAGCCTCCCATCATGACGAAACTGATTGTCCACGAGACATTGGGAAACATTGATTTTAAATTCATGGAAAACTGAATTTCGGAATGATACCCTCTCAATGATAACGTTGTCGCGCCAGAAAAACTTTCTTTGTTTGTACGCTTTTAGCCCGCTAGACTTTTCCACGTTCCTCCACGTGCCAATGATCTCTTCGACAATCGATGTCTGATTCTAAATGCGGAAATTAGGGAAACTCTCAGTCACTGTTAGAGCTATCAAAAAACGTTCAATTAACAAGTTGTAGCCCTTAACATTTTGCGTATTTTGGTAGTTGACCATTTTTTGATATCTCTTACAGTTCCAAAGATATATGCCAACCACGGGGCACCTAGTATGGCTAGCACTGTATTTACCTTTCCAGCTGAATCTTGACTAATTTTCAAATCAGCCATTTCATTTTGAATTTCCTCGAGTTTTTCCAGCAATGATTGATTGACTTTGCGGAATTCCTCAAAGATTGACCGGTTGATTTCCCCCTGGGCCTTCTTGAACTCGGCGTTTTCTTTTCGGAGAGTTTGAAGCTCTCTGAGCAGTTCGGTGTTCAATGAGCCACGGGAATCGGGCAGTTGGGGACTCTAACGATTTAGTTTTAGTGTTACATGGAAGGTTACGTTTTATACCCGTACCTTTGTTGACTCATCATCTATTTCAGCCAATTCCAATTGAAGTCTTCGGAGTTCAGCGATCGGATCGATTGGCGAGTTGTCGGCCATTTTAGGCAAAAATTGATAAAGCCCAATTGAATTGGAAGAAGAAGAAAATCAAAAGACGACCAGCACAGTAGACGTCAAAAGGGCAGAATGACCCAGGGACCCGTCAGGCACGTACAGTCTGTCCGTACGCACAGCATTCACCCCGATGACCTCATCGAGACACCATTAGAGATGACGAGACGCAGAAGCCGGTACCTACTTTTTCTCGCCTCCCAAGTCTCTCGGTGATGTGTAGTGTCTCACATGGTACAGGCAACCTTACATTAGGAGAAATAGGAGAGGGGATGGGGTAAATGAGCATTTCGAGGTTTGGATATTGTGAGGAAGTGATGGGAATTGGGGAGGCGGCGTGAATGGAAAAAACGCCAAGTAGGTCTGTGAAGTCTTCTTCAACGTCTATGGATATCATTCTCATAATAGATTCGCCTAGTGAAGTACGTGTGTCACTCGTTCAGTTTGTCCGCAGTGGATTAAGAAAGGGGGTAGACCACCTCATCGCGGTCCCTCTTTGCTGCTTGTCTATTCGGTTAATCTTCCCGAGTGAGTGCGGCAAAGCCGCAGGTTCAAGCTGATAGAACAGATTTGGAATGGAAATGGAAATCAAAATTCGATCAAATTCAAATCAAAACTTCATTCGATGGTGAGAACAACACACCATTAACAAGCTAGACTACCAATATCACTCGTTAATCTTCCGATAAACCCCCACCGGAACACCGGCACGTTCCACGTGAAGCTTTCCATTCCGGATATACATACTCCGATTTCCAGTCTTCAATCGATTGTTCTCGACACAAAAGAACACTACACTCTCGTATTCCGACGCGGGAAAGTCGCGATTCTCGCAGTAGCACTCCATGATCGACTCGCCGCCGAGAAGATCGAATTTTCGGAATCTGGGGATGCTCCCGCTTCCAATGTTTTCTATTAGTTCCCATTTGCCAATGAACTCATATTTTATAGCTGTTTGCTTTGAGATTTGGTTCTGAAATGGGAGATAAATGGAAGAAATTGAAGATTCAATATATAGCTCGAACCTGCTCATATTTGCCTTTCAAATCCGTCAACTTCCTTCGAAACACTCCGAGTTTCTCGAGTGTTGATCGATTGACAACCCCCTGCGCCTTCTTATAATTTGAGAATTCATTTCGAATCTCTTGAAGCTCCTTGAACGCTTCGGTGTTCAAAGAGCTCAAAGAATCGGGAATTTTGGGCTCTTCGATGTTCATCATCGAACCGTCTTCCATTTCAGCGATTTCCAGTCGAAGTTTTCGGAGTTCAGTGGTCAGTTGGTATGGCGAGTTGTCGGGCATTGGGAAGGGGAAAATAAGCAAAAGGAGGATGGCAAATCGATAGAATGGGAATGGGTGGCTAGAGGGTCCGTGCGCACATGTGCATAATGACCTCTGAGAGACGCAGAGATGGAAAGATAGATGACGGTGGCATGGCTGGGGGGTCGACTATGGTACGGTGGTACGGCAATTGGATATTTTGACAATTTGAGTTGAGAAACGGACTTAACTTCCTTCCCTACGACACTTCGCAACCAGGGCGATAAGCTTCACACATTTTGCATCAAAAATACGTATGCATCATTGAACTTTTCACAAAACAGGTCATAATCATTGTCAAATTTGGGCTAATTCCGTATAAGGAATGCGGGTATTTAGTAAAATGAAAATAGTGCAAACAAAACAGTCAGAAGCTACTTTTGTCCCAGAAATTTTTTCGATTTTTAGGATGGCGTCATATAATTTTTCAGTCAGAACCTGAATATGTATCCTAAACATAGTTGAGTTGCGAAATGTACTTTACTTTACTACGACATTCCGCAACCAGGGCAGGACAAACCAGGTACCGTCCATGCTTACGCAATTGCGTCTCCCCACCCGGAGAGACGCAATCGGAAAAAAAGGACCTGGAGACCCTTCAGACACGTACCGTCCGTCCATGACCACACCATCCACCTCAACGAGGCAAAATTAGAGACAAAGAGACGCAGATCTGTGGCGTCATCCTAAGACAGCCGGTACTTACTGTTGGATAGCATAGACCTCTTCTCGCCTCCCAAGTCTCTCGGTGACGTGTAGTGTCTTACATGGTACAGGCAAACTTACATTAGGGGAAATAGGAGTGGGGATGGGATAGAGGAACATTTCGAGGCCTGGATGAGGAGCACAATTGACAGATCTTGTATGGTGCGAGCGCGAATGGAAAAAATCAGGTCTGTGAAGTTTTCTTCAACGTTTATGGATATGGAACAGGTTGGGCATGAAAATGAGATGGAAATTTGCTTCAATTCAATTCAAACTTCAGTCGAGAACAAAAAGTTCGGCACCTTCCGATAAACCCCCTCCAGAACACCGGAACGACTAATGTAAAGCTTGGAGTCCTTGATGAGCATCCGTCGATTTTCAGTATACAACCGGTTGCCAACAATAGATCCGGCAATCTTGATTGAAACTCCATTTTCCGGAAACTGCCGAGTAGACGAGTACCATTCAACGAATGATTGGTCGTTTTTCGAAAACTTTCTATACTTGGCCATTTCCACTCTTTCCGGGCTTTTGATAAGCTCCCAGACGCCAACGATCTCCTTTTCAAATGGGATTTCAATTTTGAAATCGTCTAGTGATGATCCCTATTCAAATACGGTTTCTCTAGAAGATCAAGGTTTCTATGTACCTACCTCATTTGTCATCGAAGCTTTCACGGACCACAAATCTCCATTAATCTTCACGTCTAAATCTGTCAACCCCTTTTGAACTTTCTTGGATTCATCGAGCATTGATTGATTCAGAGTCCATTGAGTCTTTTTGAAATCCGAGACTTCTTCTCGAATCGCTTGGAGCTCACGGAGCACTTCGGTGTTTGATGCGGCGAGGGAATAGGGAAGTTGGGGCTGCTGAAGAGCCATTTGCCGTATGTTGGATTTTCAAATTCGACTTACGTCATCCGTTTCAGGGACTACCAATCGAAGCCTTCGGAGCTCAGTGATCAGTTGGTATGGCGGGTTGTTGCCGGACATTTAGGAAGGTGAAAATCAGAAAAGCGACTAGCTCAGGCAACGTTAAATCGATAGAATGGGAATGGGTGGTGAGAAACGCGCATCGGCCGTACGCACATACATAATGACCTCAACGAGACGCAGAGATGGAAAGATAGAGGACGGTGGCATGGCTGGGGAGTGGAGTATGGTACGGTACGGCAATTGGACATTTTGACAAGTTGAGTGGCGAAACGGACTTGTCTTCCCTACGACATTCCGCAACCAGAGCAATGAGCTTTATTTGTGAAGGATCGTCAATTGGGAGACGCCCAAAGGAAGTTGATCAGGAACAAAAACGATTGGAATCATCGCTGAGCACATCCCCTGGCTGCGCCGAGCCAGATCCCAGATTCAGAAGTTCCTGGGAGTGTCTAGGCAACAGCTTCAGCATCTAGACAATGGACTCTCCAAGTAAGAACTTCCCTACGACGTTTCGCAACCAGAGCAAGACGAATCAGGTACCGTCCATGCTTACGCAATCCACCGGAGAGACGCAATCAGAAAAGGAGGACATGGGGACCCTTCAGCTACGTACCATGTTCACCCGCTGATCTGATCTAGGCACAAGCCAACGGACAGATCTTTCATGGTGTGAAGTTTTCTTCAAAATTTATGGATATGGAATAGGTTGGGCAGTAAATGAGAAGGAAATTCGATTCAATTCAACTCAATTCAATTCAAAACTTCATTCAATATATAGTGAGAACAACAAAGTCTTCTTACAATTACCCCTAGCGAAACCAAGTGCTAAATTGAAAAACATTACTCGACACCTTCCGATAAACCGCTTCCAAAACATCGGAACGATGTATATACAACTTGGAGTCCTTGATGCGCATCCGTCGGTCTTCAGTATACAACCGGTTGCCAATGAGACAATCGACAATGCTGATTGACACTCCATTATCCAAAAAATCCCGAGAAGACGAGCAACATTCGATGAGCGATCCTTCGTTTTTCGAAAACTTTCTGTACTTGGCCATTTCCACTCCTGCCGGGCTTTCGACCAGCTCCCAGACGCCAACGATCTCCTTTTCAAATGGGTTTTTGAAAAGCTCGGGGGATGATTCCTATTTAAACATGTTTTCACTGCTTAACCGTAAGATCATGGTGTCTACTTACCTCATTCATCGAACCTTTCACCGACAACAAATCCCGACTGACTTTCGCATCCAAATCTACCAACTCCCGTTGAATATCCTTGAATTCATCGAGCATTAATCGATTCAGATTCTCTTGAGTTGTCTTAAAATCCGAGATTTCCTCTCGAATTGCTTGGAGCTCACGGAGCACCTCGATGTTCAGCGAGGCAAGGGAATAGGGAAGTTGGGGCTTCTAAAGATGCACTTGCGGTATGGTACAGTGGATTTTTTTGACTAACTCACCTCATCCATCCCAGCGACTTCCAGCCGAAGCCTTCGGAGTTCAGTGACCAGTTGGTCTGGCGAGTTGTCGGACATTAGCAAACGACCAGCTCAGACGACGTCAAATCGATAGAATGTGAACGGGTGGCGAGGAACGCGCATCGGCCCTGCGCACATGTGCAAAGTGACCTCTAAGAGACGCAGAGATGGAAAGATAGAGGACGGTGGCATGGCTGGGGAATCGGTTATGGTACGGCAATTGGATATTTGCCAAGTTGAGTTGCAAAACGGGCTTTACTTTCTGACCTACGACACTTCGCAACCAGGGCAACAAGCTTCATTTGATTTGCATCAACGGAATGGCTCAGGAATTGACAATTGTTTGATAATGGGAAATTTTGACAAGTTTCAGAGTCCCTAGAGTCTCTCTTAAGGGTTTCATGAACCTATCCTATATCCTAAGTCGAGTTGCGATACGTACTTCCCTATGACATTCCGCAACCAGGGCCGGACAAATAAAGTGCCGTTCATGTCCATACCATCCACCCCAACTAGACACAATTCGAGAAAAAAAGACGCAGAAATGTGACGTCATCTGAAGCGACAGAATGAGTGGCTGGGTACGAGAGTCCGAGAGACGCAGACATGCCATCATAGATGGTGTAGAAACTGCTTACAAAGCTAAGGAATCCACTATGTTCAGTTGCGAACTTCCTTTTTTCCCTACGATAGTTCGCAACCAGGGCAACAAGCTTTATTTGTCTTATTCGCTTTTCAAAAGTATAAATCATGACAAATTATTCTTCTTCTTGTAAATTTCGTTGAGTTTCTCTGCAGCAAAAGCGATAATCAACAAGTGGTAGAAGAGTAAGAAAAAGCAGATGGCAATCATAAGAAGACGTAGACCGGAGTCAGAAGCTACAAAAGCTTCAAAAGCTCCGATTCCGCCATCAATGAGCTTAGCCCTTTTTGATTTTGAATGGTCAGAAGCCACAGGAGCTTCAGAAGCTTCAAAATCTTCGAATTCAGATTCAAAATCAGAGATGATCTCGAAGCTGGAGTCGTTGTCAAAGGCGGAGGAAGCAGAGGAGGCGGAGGAAGTGACTGCGATGATGTTTTGAGCAATGGAAGGCATTCTGAAAGTTGATACTAGGAAAGGGCACTTGAAAACGAGGGAGAGAAGGAGAAAATCAGAAGACGTCAAATGGACAGAAAGACCCGGGGATCAGGTACCATCTGTGCGCACATCAGTGACCTCAACAAGACATAATTGGAGATAACGAGACGCAGAGAAGGTCTTCTGAAGGCGTCCTGAATCGATTAGACCAGAAACAGAGGGGGGGGGGGGTAGAAGACGTAGACGATCGACTAGACGTCTCATCCTGTCTTATGGACATTTTTGACAGTTTTCAATCATTAAAATCCATCTATACCACCAGAGAGCAGCCGACTAGATGGAATTCAGGAATCGTTATGAATGTGACGTAATCTGAAGCCAGCCGGTACCTACTGTTCGATAACATACCAATGTGAGACCTCTTCTCGCTTTCCAAATCTCTCGGTGACGTGCAGTGTCTGGGTTTGATGTTCAGCTCAGATGGTACGACAACTTGTCGATCAGCATTTGATGAAAAAAGACCTCAAGGATAGTGAAAATCAGATCATGACTAGATCAGGAATTTTCGAATTAACAGAATGAGTGGGACCGTCCGAGAGACGCAGAGATACCATCACTATGTATGGTACTGGATACATTCTTCTAATATATTCCGGAAAGATTTGAGTATGTCTGTCATTCGTTCATTCTGTCCGCCGTGAAAATAAATATTTTCAACGTGAATTTCTTTTTGCCCTAGGTTGCGCGTCTTAGGCAATTCTGTTACCACGCCGATACGCATTAGGGTTATATGGCGGATTTAGACGTATTGCGGATGCTTTGATTTTCGCACGTATCGTGCTACAGTCAAAACACACTAGCGGTAGGAGGGAATCGAACCCTCGCCGCTGCTTCCATGTTGTGATGTTTTACCACTACACCATGGAGGCCACGAAAACTATCCCTCTTTATATAAATTAAGTACTTTCTGTATTTCACACTAGCTTTCACGTGAAATGCCTGTTTTTATTGCACGGAAACTGCGTGAAAATACAAGGCAATCGGGGGTTTTCCAGTTTTGCGGGCGTTTTGGGGTTTTAGGTAATACATCTGCTTCCGCGGCTCAAATACAAGGCAATCGGGGGTTTTCCAGTATTGCGGGCGTTTTGGGGTTTTAGGTAATACATCTGCTTCCGCGGCTCAAATACAAGGCAATCGGGGGTTTTCCAGTTTTGCGGGCGTTTTGGGGTTTTAGGTAATACATCTGCTTCCGCGGCTCAAATACAAGGC
>LR564645.1:18651-38683 GCA_900536345.3 Caenorhabditis sp. 39 LS-2015 | reverse complement strand
CTGCTCGCTGACAAAGTCGTCCAACGTCTTCTGGAGCGCTTGGCCGAGAGTTGTGTTCCGGTAAAGCTGGTAGTTAGGCTTTTCCATCTGGAACACGATGAGAATGGGTAAAACACCAATTTTTTAAATTCAAAGATAAGTATCACACCGTGCAAAATGTCGGATTTAGATTCGAGACAAATGATAATCCGGTTGTCAGAGGGAACAATAACTTTATCGATAACACGTTAAACAACAAGATGAGCTATAACAAGTTTTCTAGGTCAGAAGAGAAAAACAGAAAAAAGAAAAGGATAAGTAAACAGAACAAAAAACGGTGGAACAGGCTCAGCGCAGAAAAACAACACCGGGCGCAGGGAAAAACAAACAGAACGGATAGGAATGGAGAAAAAATATTTAAAAAATGGAGCAGAAAAACAAAAAAGAATCGTCTAGTTCATATCAAAGACACGAACGACTCCGCCACTTCCGGCAGTCATGAACCGATGCGGATTCGACTGAATGACGAGGACGTCGAGGACTTCGTCGCCGCCATTGTGAAGCTCCTTGACCATCGAACTGTCCCTGGCGTCAAAGATTCGGACGGTTCCGTCGATGGAGCCAACGGTGACGTAAGGCGCGTTGCCTTCCATCGACCAAATTACCTTCACAATTGCCTGTAATTCGACGATTTATGAATAACGTAATAACCGAGCGGCGCCATGTCGTTTCGGATCATAATCGCCTTATTTATCCTCCATTTCCCCCGCAATTATCCCTACGTGGACACTGCGTCCCTTCGACTCACCATCATCTGATTCGATTGGAAGATGCTCCTCGGCGCGTTCGAGTCCATCTCGTAAATGCACATCGATCCATCATTCCGTCCAACGGCAAACCACGGATGCGACGGTGCCATTGCGAGACTCTCCACACAGTTCGCCACGTCTTCATCCTCTTCGCCCTCCTCCACCGCAGTTCCCGCCGCCGATACGGTAGTCGATTTGACTCCTGGAGGTGGCAAAAGCGAGATTTTCTTCAACACGTTATCGGGCGAAGCGGTGTTGATAACGTTAACAGTTCCACTTTGGGTTCCCACGATGGCGACAGTTTGAGTGACATGGTGGTCGATGGCAGTGATCGGGGAATGGAAATAGAGATGGGTGCTCGTCTCTTCGCGAAGGAGCCAGAGTCCTGGAAAATAAATACATAAGTTATCATTGTCAATAATGATGATCTTCTTCTTCTTTTTCAACATCCCCCTAAATCTCGCATTTTATTCTTGGAAAATCTCCCCAAATCTTCTGATAATTCCTCATCCTGATGATCGTCTAAATCGAAGCGGATAAGTCCACATTTGCGTGCGCGCGAGACGAAAAAAAAACGGATTGATAAAATGATAGGATAATCCGATCGTATCAGACTAATACGAATATCGAGATTATAATGATGATGCGCTTTTTCACCCGTCTTACAAGCAGATTATAAAGATCAGAACAGAATCTTCGGGGATATTCTTCTTTGGGAACTTGAATTTCAGAAAACTTACGAACGATTCCATCCGAATAGCCGGCCAGAATGCGTTTTCCATCCGGGAGCAAACATCCGACCGTACAAGATGCACCATTTCCAGAGTAAACCTGAAATTCCGAACTGAGTCACATGTTTTCAGTGTTTTCATCGACACTGAAGGTCAAATTGTTATGAAATCGTCCCCCTTTCCCCCTAGCGGGCGTCTGTTCTGTTCTGTGCTCTTTCACCATATACAATTTCAAAACCGACACATATATCGTGTGCTATCAACATTTTCGCTCATCTTTGCCTTTCTTTTCCTCCTCGCGTCCTTCCTTTTTCCTCTTCCTCTTCTATCTCTTATCGCCTCCTACTATCTCTATCTGCGCCGTTGCGACTGACTGCGACGATCATCATCACATGATAATGAATAATACATACAAGATGCATACTCGAGATAGCCGTCAACAACTATGTACATACTGTGGGAGCGAGGAAGAAATCGAGAAAAAGTCTTCCTCCTCCGCGTCTATACGGTTCTTCCGTGTTTTCCGACACGCTCCTTGCCAAGGACAAATTGCCAATTCTCGCCAGTTCCCTTCTCGAAGAATGAAATGGCTAAATGAGCCCCGGGGCTAATGAAACATTTCCATAATAGCCGCCCGCTTCCTCCTCCATCGTTTCCTTCCCTTTCTTTGTACATCGAATACTAATTATAGGCCCAGTCATAATCCTCTCCCCGGGCCACAGCAGTTGGAGGAGGCCGTATGGCCCCTGTCCGTCGTCCCGTCCCATCTCATAAAAAATGAAACGAAAGCCCGGGGGGCCATCTGCTCAGCCTCCCATCCTCTTTCCTTCCGCCGAAAAACGCGCAGAGGATTATCAAAGAAGAAGAAGAAGAGGAAGAAGACGGCGACGACGACGAAAAATGCCCAGAGCCCTTCGGAGCTGCACACCAGAAGACCTCGTGTGAATGGCAGATCCCTGAGCTTGCGGATTTGCGCGCGCTCGCGAGCAAGGAGCAAGTTCGGCGCAGATTAGAGAGCCCACGTATTCCGGCGAGCTCTCCTCGTTTTCCATGCTCTCTTCGACTCGCTCCAAATCACTATTTTCGGTTTGGTTCGCGCGTCTAGAATTCAATTTGCTCCGCAGCAGGCAGAGGGGACATCAGACTTGTTTACCGCCTCTGGTCACCCGCCAATCGCTGGCCCAGCAGCTCACATTTCACACCCATGACGACCGAGAGGTATGAATGACAGATGATGATAACGAATGGTCGCCGCACGCACCACTACCACCAACTTGCTAATCATCGTCATATCCTTTATACAAAAGGCACGTCAAGTGGAATGAATGAGACGAATGAATCGAATGAACAAAGAATGGCGGAGGAGGAGGACTAGCTCTTTGTGCGGAACACAACAAACTACTCGTCCATTGTACTTTCCCTTTCTCCTCACTCGCTCCCCTCCGTCCAAATGGACGTCTTTTAGTCCCTCAAGGCCTATAACAACTAGTCATCTTCATCATCGTCTTTTTCTTCTTCATCACCGGACATGTCCTTTCCATGATAATCTAATCGGGTGAGAGGAGAGAAATAGAGATGCCAGAGGAGTAATAATGATGACGAAACGCCCGTGTTCTCTGTTCTCCTCTTCTCAAAACATACCGCAGCCGGCCCCAACACCTGCCCCCCCCCTTAATCTACTTGACAACATCATCATCTCGTAGGCTCCACCTCCTGGTTCTCGGCCAAACAAAAAAAACTGCAGTGGTCTTGGGCGGGTCACTCCTCGGCCAATTAATTCTCGTAGAGTGGGTCTTTGCCGTCCTCTCCGCGACGACGACCGAGTAATTCTCTTATCAGACGGAACCAATTACGCAATTCGATTGGAAGGAAGAGAGAGAGAAGTGAACCTTGCAGTTGGGGTCCAGTTCTGTTCTGTTTCCCTGTTCCATGAGCTTTGGTGATCAAATAGAAAGAAAGAAAACTTGTGATATGACGATCGCAGCACACACAACAACACGTAAACACCAGCAAGCGACCGTTATCGGAGAGAGAGAGAGAAAGAGGAATGATCTCTTTCTCTCTTTGTGTGTTATCACGCGACCAGTCGACGGAGCGACACTTGAGAGCGGGTCATCTCGGGCGAGGGTCCCCGGTTGGCGGCGGTTCTCTCCCTCAACCAGTCAACCCGCACGGGGGGCAAAACTCTTCCCCCCCCCCCCACATTGCCTCACAAACACACTCCTTCTTCGACTCGTCTTTCAAATAGAAGGACGATGAGGCGAGGGAAGAGAGGGAGCGCACTATAAAATTTCGCCGCCCTAACAAACAACCGAAAGCAAATTTACTTTCTGGTCGCGTCTCGGGAGGAGCGCCCGGGTGGGGAGGAGCGGGCCCGGAAAGAGGGACTTCTGCTCTGCTTTTCAGTTCAGTTTACTTTCTAGCTTACAAACACAGAGACAGACAACTCGCCGCAAAAGATTGGAGAGACTGACGGGAAGAACTCGTTGAATCAGCGCGACAGGGCCCTTCCTAACGTAAATATCCTGAATGAATGTGTCCAATCCAGCCTCGATGCTAATTACGCGCTTATCCTCATCCTCTTTGCGTGTATTCGTGTGTCACCCCGCCGTATCCGAAAACCGAACCCAACCGGTCATTTCGTACCCGATTCCCTCGCCAGACAGGTGGTCTTTTGGCCTTCAATGCCGCGCGGCGCAGCCACCCGGCGACGACCCCGAGGCGGGTGTCTGGTTTGGTTTGCATTGCCATTATTTGGGCACACTGGTGGGAAATGAAGGGAGAAACGAAACGACGATGAAGAAAAAAAAAATACCTTCCACTTTCCCTCCTTTTTTTTCTTTCTCTCTCTCTCTTTTCTCATTTCGTTTGACATTTTCGGACAGAGCATGTGCCAATACACACATCTCTGGTGCCGTTGCGCGCCCCTTTTTTCGTTTCCTTCCTTCCGCTCAAACAAGTATTTCACAAGTCAGTCAGCAAACTAATGTTTTATTCATAGCACCCTTGCTCTCCTCCTCCTCGTCCTCCTTTTCCCTTCTTCTAGTAAGGCAGAGGGGCCCGCCAGCAGCCATCTTTTCTGTGCTCTGCGCCGCGCAGAGCCAGCCCCCAAGGCCCGAGAGCCCGCGCGCGCGGGGCGAAAATAGAAAATAGCAATTTTCTCGCGTGTTCTGCGCATTTCCTCCTTCTTTTTTTTTTCTGCGCTTTCAGCTAGAGACCAAGCCATGAGTCCTTCTCTTCTTTTCCTTTCTCGGGGAGGGAAATAGAAGATCGGTCCCTTTCTCGCTCTAGTGGCCATTGAGAAATGAGGGAAAGGCACGACGGCAATGATGGACAAGAAGACGGAGAAGGAGGTCGGGGAAGGGAGCTTATTAAAAATTGTATTCTCTTTGTGTCCCGTCGGGCGGAAGACAAGCCATCCGTCAGTGTACCAGTTGATTTACGAGCTCCAGTGGTGGCGGCCGACAAGTGTGAGGATGAAGGGCGCAATCAAAAGTTTTTATCTTTATCGGCACAGGCATCGTCGTTCGGATCCGATTCGCTTTGAGGTCAAGGAAGTCGTTACCCTCTAGAGGACTAGGGGATATCTGAATCTGACACAAAAATTGGTCATCTCCGGTCCCTGAAGGACCAAAAGAGGGGAAAAACTGCGGCTTCAGAGACTTCAGAAGAGAAAAAGAGCCGGCGGGCGGGAGGTCCCTCGGTTTCGCTTCGCCTGCCTGCCTCGTCAAGACACACGGGCCTGTCAGTTTTCCCTCGCGCTCTCTCAGCATGTTGTGCAGTAAGAGAGCGCCGGTAGAGAACACGAGAACTGTGTAGAGAGTGACCGGCAGACGAGCAGAAACGTCATTGACCCGAGACGCAGACCAGTGACCATTGGAGAGACGGAGAGAGTGCAGAGAACACGAGCGACGAGAGGGAAGATGCGGAGAGAACGATGGCGAGGCCGACAGAGAACCGACTTTTTAGAAGAAGAAGAAAGATTTCTCACTTGCAAGTCAAACGAAGGGAAAGAAGAGTGGCCGGGGGACCTTCTCGCTCCCCCTTTCAACAACTTCTCCAAAGTGTCAGACGCAGATGCGTAATAAGTGCTACTTCAACAGCTTCAACCCCCTCTTTTCCCCTCCCCCTTCTCATCTTTCGCCCCTTTTCGAGAAAGAAGCCGTGATAAACAACGGCAAAAGCGGCGAGAGGAAGGGGGAGTGGGAGCGGAGCCAGGGAGTGATTTTTGATAAGCAGAGAGAAGAGGGAAGCGCGAGTACTTGGCACGTTTCCAAATTCCTGAATTCCTCACTCCTCTGGGGATCGTTGTACTCCCCTTCCTTCCCCTTTCTCCTGTTTCATTTTACAGTGAGCAGACACCAGATGTTAACATTTGACCCCTTTTTTACTGGGACCCCGCGCAAATGCTGCTGGGACATCTGGCGGGTTGCATGGTTTCTTTCCAAGCGGGTGAGGGGTCACTGTCAACTTGCACTTATCCCCCTGCCATTGCGCATACATGCAAATCTTACGTGAATGGCCGAGGGAAGGGGACAAATATCCGTGGTAATGGCCATTCCCCTTACTCTCTCTTTTTTCTCGGCCTCTTAACGTTTTCTTTTGTCCATTTCCCCCTTCTTCTTATTTTTTGCTAACCTTTGATTGCGCAATTCCATTGTTTCCGATCAGCCACATCCACAGAATTCCATCTTTGTCGCCGGCAAAAAGGATATCAGCCGTGTGATGCCATTTCATCCATTCCAGATCGTTGCATTCATCGATCTGAAACATTTTTTTTTGTTTTTCCTCCATTCCACACATTCTTTCTCTTTATTTTCATCTTTCTCTTGTTCATCCGCCCCCGGTCAAACAGTGAATACGATACGACTCACCTCGGCTCGAACTTTCTTAGTTGCCAGCTCGGAGATAAGAATCTTTCCGCTCAAATCGCCTGTTGCCAACAGCGTCTCGCTATTATTAAACATGACGTGAGTCACCGAGTCCTTGTGCTCGACCTTAAGCACCGGCTCGGATTCCGAGACGTTCTGGTCGAAAAGAAACGCCACGTCATCTTCTCCTCCGGTTGCCAACCAGCGATTTGAAGCCAGCGCCACAGAGAAACAGTCTTGCGCGTGAGCTTGAAGTGACATAAGCGAGTCGTCGATGATTTCGGCGGGAACATCGGCGCTAAATGAAAAATTACACTTTTTCGAAAAAAAATTGAAAATTTCTAAAATTTCTACCGACTTCTGCGGATATTTCAATCCTTCTCGGGTTTTTTGTATAAATAAATTATCAATACTCACTTTGAAGTGCTCTGCTGATCTTCGTCATCACTAGCGTACTTCATATCGCCATCCTCGTCAATTTCGATTATCTGCAATTTCATTTTGACATTTTCCATAAAAATTCTCAAATCACCTCGGCGATTTCATTTTCCTCGATACGATTGTTATCCTCCTCCATTTTGAAGGAATCCCCGGAATTCCTAAAAAAAACATAAATATTTTGAACCAAATTTCAATCGTTTTTCATTTTCGAAGAGTAGTTATTAACAAACTTAGAATCATTCTTACAAAATTAAATTTTACGCAGGTGAAATTTAAAAAATTGCGAGTGAAATCGCAGAAAATCACAAAATTTTGAAATTCCAGCAAAAAAATTATTATTGGCTGAAATTCCGAACTTAGAAAGGATTTTCCGACATAATAACAATTTTGAGACGCTTTTTAACTATTTTTATCAAAAAAATCCGAGAAAAAACGAAAAAATCTGAGAAATTCGGGCGATTTTCAGCGGAATTCAGTTGTTTTGTGTGGACGGTTTCGTAAAATTCACGAGGTTACGCAACGCGCGCACGCGCCGCGTCCGACGACATTGGCGCCGGGGCTGCGACGCGTGCGCGTCGCGTGTCTATTTGTGTGCGATTGTGCGACGTGGCCGTTGTGTCGGTGAGTGTTATATGAGCGTGCGCTAGAACACGAGAGACGCAGAAAATTGAGCGGCGAGAGAGTGTGTGCCGCACGGAGAGACGGTGTGGGGTGTTAGAGTGGTGTGTGCGAGACGCCGGCTAGTGTGGAGAGGAGACGCGCCCACCAGTCGATAGTTGCCCAAGCGGTCTGTCGTATTCACTGCTACGCTGAAGACCATAGAGTACTGCACACAGTGCTGCTGCTCGCTTCATTTTTGATTTTTATGAGCGCCGTTCTCGGCGGATGAATCCATTTATACGTCCGTGGCATTTCAATCCTTGCGGCGTCACCGCCGCTCTTCTTAAACGTAGTTACAACGTGGGAGTACAGGAGGATGGCCGCTACTGGGAAGGCGTTTCGAGCCCGGGCGTTCGATGCCAGCCGGGCCATGAACGTCTTATGGGGCGAAGAAGTACCGGACCTGGCAGAATGCAGTGCTGGAAACCGGGCCGTCACTCAGATGCCGTCTGGAATGGAAAAAGAGGAAGAAATGGTGAGTTTATGCCCGATTGCTGCCCGTTTGGGCTCCGTAATGCCTCAAATTGTGTTTCTACGTGTTCCCGCGGTTCTAAAATGCTATGATACATCTTGAAACGCCGATTTTAAGCCAAAATCCCTCAATTTTCGAAATCGGTGACGTCACCGCCGCTGCCCTTCAACCCCTAGGTGATCAATCATCAGCCCGCATGACTGATGGTGACATGTGACATTCTTTTCCAGTTCATTCTAGTTTTTTCCCAATTTTGGCTGAAATTTCATGTCGGTCCCCCGTTTTGCTGGTCGTTAGTCTATGGGGCAACCCCCTTAGCGGTCGTCGGCCGCCGCCGCCGCTCGTTTGTTGTCAGAGAGAAGGGGCGCGCCTCTCGGGTGGGCGCTGTGTAACTTGAACACGTATTGATTTCGGACTTACACACTGCGAGTTTGTGTAGAGCGATTTAACCTATTTGGAACGAAACAAAGATTACAGTAAAAGGCTGACCACCTTTGTTGTTTGAAGTGTTAGTGGCGAGATTGTCCGTGGCGTGCCGCGTCATCGGGCAAACAAGGTCCATCCCTTTCACAGCTTCACTCGAAAAGTAGCAGGGGCCATGCTTGTTTACTCTCTCATCAGCATGGACCCGCCAATGTAGGTGCGAGCTTTGCATTTCGAGCCCCGCCGCATATTTATATTTACCCTGCGGCAAAATAACAGGAAAGTAGAAGTAGAAGGAATGAAACAAGAATCAAACTTAAATCCGTTTGCAAGCCTTTGGTAAAAACAATATTTCTTTCAGGAGTCCCACCTTCAAGATGCCATTCTCGCCCAACAAGCCAGCACATCAGGCATCCGCGTCAACCATGTCATTCCCACACCCAAGGTTAGCCAGGTTGATGTGGAACGGTACAATGCCACGTATCACAATCGGAACAAGATGCAGCAACACCAGAAATACATCAAAGTTCATGGTGAGTTTTGGGAGCATCTTTTCTCTTCTTTCTGTCGGCTGAATGCGCCGAATGATTGAATAGAGCCATCCGCCATTGGTCCGGCTCTCTCCATTTCCGTTGATCTCCCGGTTGAATAAACCACCACGCTATCCATCTACCCGTCACTCTATTCATATTCATCGCATTTGTTTTGTGTGCTAGTCACCTCGTAATTCAATCTTTTCGTTTCCCATCTCTTCATTTTCCCCTCCGATTTCCGCTCTCTTTTCTTCTTCTTTTTCTATTCTTTGTTCATCGCCGACATAGTCGGTGTCCCATGAATAATTCATGGCGCCGATTTATGAGCGACGCTTTTTTTCGTCTTTGTGGTAACAGAAAGTTCAAAATGGCTCGGTTTTCTAACACTTTCCCACAGTAAAAACGCCGTCAACATTTATCTCTCCGTCACTGCCCGTCGTTTTTCATCTTCTCGCCTCCCTTGAGAATCAATCCAACATCCTTGTCGGGAGCGATGTTTGAATTGCTAATTCCACGACCCCTTTCACGTCTCTTGACCGTTTACGACGTGCTTGAGTCGACATTTATGGCTAGTAGTTAATTGTGGCCAGTCTGATGAGGCAGAAACACATTGTTGCGATGTTTATCACCTGGATAACATCGGAGCTGAATGTAATTGCCATGTTCCTCGTCAAATCCTATGTTTCCCATCTAAAATGTGGTCAAAGTGACAGGTGTAACAAGCGTGCGAATACTAATTGGTTTTTCCGTCATCTCATGTGATTTGCACATGTCGTTGACCGTGTTTTCACGCTCGGCTGCCTCCTGTCAAGTTTTCCTCGCTCCAGCGTTTTTCATCATTAAAACAGTACCAGATGGCTGATTTGTTGGAAAATTTGAATTTTTCGACTTCTTTCTCGTTCCCTCCGCCGATCTATCATCCTTTCCGATTCCGTATCTCTTCATGAAAGTTATTGTTTATGCTGGCCCAGAGAAATTTTAATCGCTGTCTTAATACATATTTTATTTGCCCGCATCATTCATGAAATTTAAGCAGCAGACGGTAGTGAAAATAAACGGGATCGAATCGACGAATTCCGGTCTGTTTTCCGCTTCTTGCTCTCTCTCATTTCCGGAATCGTAAACATGTTAATTTGTAGTTCGACGGCAAAGTAGTTTTTGAAGGCCCCTGAGCGGTGTTCTTTGATCAAACGCTCACAAGTTTTGAATTGGGAATAGAAATGACAATAGATGTTAGAAAACAAGATTTCTGCCCGTCGCTCTGACGGCGACAGGCGCCTATTTTTGAAAAGTACATGTTTTGTTAGACATTGTGGTGTTATCTCACGGGGTCTCTATTCCTCTCCCACTATCTCTCTATCTCTGGTCGCACTTACCGCGCCGCCGCTACCCGTATCATCAATGATGACCGATACGGGAAAAGGAATTGTTTGTTTAGACTATGTATATATTTTGCTGAATTTGTTTGGTTTTCAGCCTGGCAAGCACTCGAACGGGACGAACCAGAGTATGATTATGACACGGAAGATGAGGCATGGCTTTCCGAGCACACGCACATCAACCCGCGAATTCTCGAGAAGATTTTTGATACAGTGGAGGGCAATTCGTCTGAAACGCAGATTGCAAGCGAGGATTCGGTGATAAACATTCACAAATGTAAGTGGTTTTGTTTGGATTGGCGGAACGACCAGTGTATAATGGATTGTTGGTTTCAGCGTTAGACTCGTCCATTGTGTACGAAGTCTACGAGTACTGGTTGTCAAAACGAACATCCGTGGCGACCACATCCGGTTGTGTTGGAGTCGGTGGACTGATTCCGCGAGTGAGGACTGAATGTCGAAAGGTGAGTCGTTTGTATCACTTTTTAAGTAATTGGAACGTTGTTGTTTTGTAGGATGCACAAGGGACGGTGAATCCGTATGTTGCGTTCCGACGACGTGCTGAGAAGATGCAGACGCGAAAGAACAGAAAGAACGATGAGGACAGTTACGAGAAGATACTCAAACTGGTGCACGATATGTCGAAAGCACAGCAGCTATTCGACATGACTGCTCGGAGAGAGAAACAGAAACTTGCGATAATTGACATGGAGTCGGAGATACTCATGAAGCGAATGGAGATGTCTGACTTTGGCACGTCGAGCGCATTCAACGAGTTCTCCGAGAAAATGCGATTGGCCAATGTCATTGTTGAACAAGCGAAACCGTTCTCTCAAATCAACGGAGTGTCTGCAGAAGATGCGAAGAAGAGGAAGAGAGCTCGCAGGAAGCCGACCGACAAGGACGTTGTTTCGAAGGCCTGGCTCAAAAAGAATGCCGAGAGCTGGAACCGACCTCCCACGATGTTCGGACAGAACGGACCTCCGGGAGTCGCAGTCGCTTCGAAACCGTCGCGCGACCCGCAAATCGACGGACGTTTCACATTCAAACGACGTCGCGGATGCACGTATCGGGCCGCTCGTCCTGTCTATCCAGTTCCGCAGCCAGCAACAGTGGCGCCTGCATCGACCGTTCCGTCTGCAATCGCACAATCGCAGACGACACTCACTCAGGGAACCTCGACGAAACCAGTGGATCCAGTGCCAGCTCATATGCGATACTACGAGACCTTCCTGCCAAATTCGAGTGGAGATATCCGTTCAATTGGTTTCGCTCGTCGTCGTGTCGGTCGCGGTGGCCGTGTCTTCTTTGACCGATTGCCGAAGCCGCGCGATGACAACGAGAGGGTGTCTACTGATCCATGGGCCGAGTACTGTGTTTCGGACACGTCACGAACTTTCCGCAAACGACAGAACTCTCTCGCGACCGAAGAAGAATCGGAAGAGAACAGTTCGAAGTCTCGCTACTTCGCTCGCAGTGATCGGGTTAACTTCAACGATGCTGAATGTGAACGGGAATGGACTTCAAGATATGAAGCATCGTGGAAGGACACTGAAGATGAGCCATCAGAAAGTGAGTATTTTCATATTGATTGCACACCAATAAATTATCGAGTTTTTCAGAATTTGAAGATCTCGAACAAGCACCACAAGGGTCTACAACGGTTGAGAATGATGACAGTGAAGTTGAGAGAATGGACGTGGAAGGGCAGGAGGATGATGCTCAAGTAACAGATTCTAAAGAACGGGCTATTAATGGAAACGGGAACGAAAAACATGACAAAAATGAAGATGAAGACGTGGACATGGACGTTGATGAAGCATCGGTGGTGGAAAGAGTTCACCTGAATGGTGGTAAGATGAAACCGCTGAAACAACATTCTCCGCCACTTTCGGGAAACGGAAGAGCGGACAGAGCGGAACCAACGCCAGTTCCGGCGAAGGTAGGATATTTGGTTTTTCGTGCGCCTCTTCAACGCGTCTAGAGTCTCCAGATGTGCGGGACGGTGTCGGACTCTGAAGACTGGAGGGAACCGAGTGGATCGCCGTCCGAGTCGAATTCTTCGACCGAATGGTGCGGTTATACGCAGGATCATGTAGCAATTGCACTCAAGGCGAAAATGATGAATGTAGACGACGAAGAGCTAGCTCCGGCCAGATCACGCGACCATTCCATCAAAGAGTTCGTTAGTTTTCCATTCTTTTCGTAGAAACGCGGGAGAGGGGAGGTTTTCTTGTCTGAAGGTTCTTTCTCTTCATCGAAAGCCAGTGTTTCAGTTCGATGTCAACGGTAACACTGCTGGACCGGAAGAAGTTCATGCTGCCTTCGACGATCGGGATGTAGTGTGAAAGCTCTGCAGCCTTTGTGATGCGTGGGAAGCAAGTGTGCAGTCGTCGAGATGTGAAACAAATCGGCCAATTCGCGTAGTGTGTTCGTTCGTTCGATTCCCCCTTACGAATCCGTTCCCTATGTAGTTTCCGATGTGTTGACCTGAGAATCTGTGACGCGCGGCCACTTTCTATTCCCCACCATCATCACACCGATCTCTTCTTCCATCCCGTTGCTATGAACTGCGCCCGTGTCTCCGATTCTCGGTTCTTCTTCTTTCTCTCCTCGCCAATGTATTTACACCACTCTGTCCGCTTTTTACAATGCAAAATGCACATAACCTGAAATGATCTGATGTCCATCCGTTCATAGAGTCTTCTTAAACAACAACTTTAACAGCCTTTGTGACTCTCCCTTCATCTCGGAACCCAAATCGGTAGTTGTACTGTACTTTGTAGTATTTTCTCTAATTCTCAGCGTAAGATATTCCATCCGCTTCGTCTTCTTCTGTCCTCCCTTTTATAATCTGTTGTTCTTGTTTTTCACATTTGATATCCTATTTTATCTTCTTCCACTCAGTCTCCTCTTAATGATCTGAATATTTTATTTTCCCTCATTAACAATTACGAGGTCGTCTTTTTCCATTATCTTTTCATTAATTTCGCTTCCCTCATCCCCGGGAAGCGGCTATCCTTCTTTCATTTTAACTACATGTTTAGTATTGTAAAATAAATGCAACTCGCCACCCCATCCCGTTCTTTGCGGACCTTTTCCCCACCTGTCTCTCTCATTCTTTGTGTCTTTTTCCTTTTTTTTTGCTGGGCCCATCCACAATTTTTTCTCTTCTTCTCCTTCTCTTTTCTCAAGTTTTGAATCGAAAAATCGACCTCTCTGCACGCGGTAATCCACTATTTTATTTGTTTCCTATCCCGAAACCCCTGTGATTGGTAAGATTTTACTATGAAAAATCACCAACAGAAAAATTGCAAAAAAATAATAAAAATCAAAACAAATTGTTCATCGTTTTTCTTTTCTTCTCGTTCTCCTCCCCTCCCGTTCTTCCTGTCCCATTCGTCTTCATTCCTCATTCTCATGACACATTGCCCTGGAATTTTGTTGTTTACGACTTGTGTGGACAGCTGAAAAAGTTGAAAAGGGGGAGAAAAGGAAACGGATCTGAAATGGGAAATTGGAGAGGCGGCGGTGACGAAATGACCGGAAGGTACGGCGAAACGAAACGGATCGGAGTAATGAGGCTGCGAGGGGGGAAGGGGGGACGGAGAAAGCTCATTAGAGGGGGAAGGGGGAGAAGGAGGAAAGCATCGGAGATCTGGCGACGGAGAAGGATGGAAAGGCTCGAGAAGAGGATGGACATCTTGTCGAGGGACGATTTAGCGGAAATTTGGGTCGTGAGGGTCCGAATTGTCTCTGATTTGATGTAACTGGAAGGGGAATTCAACTGGTAACCTGGAAAATAATGAATTCGGAAGTTCCAGATGACGTGAACGAAAAATGAAAATGCATTGGAGTATAGCAGATATTATACTTTCCTGAAACGTAAGAGTTGAGATTCAAACGCGGAAAAGGTCTCGCCACGACTTTGATCTTTTTTCGAAAAACTACGTTGGATTCTAAATACCTCAGTTTTTCAAAAAACTATCAAAGTCGTGGCGGGACGTTTTCCGCGTTTGAATCTCAACTCTTACGTTTTCAGGAACGTATAATATTAGCAGTCTCACGCAAAAACGTTAAATGGCCGCTCCTCGGCCACGGCCTCGCGGGTCACGCCACGAAAAAACAGAAAACGACGACAAATACGGTAAGGCTCCGGGACATTTCGCAGCGAGACATTTCGCAGCCAGTCATTTCGCAGCCGATCGTTTTTTGGCCGTATTTCAGGTAGAAACGACTTATTTTTTTTTTAAAGTATTCAATTTGCATCAATAATCCAGAAAACATAATCATTTCCCTGAACAACGTAAAAATCGGCTGCGAAACGTCCGGCTGCGAAATGACTGGCTGCGAAATGTCTCGGCTGCGAAATGTCTCATTTTCTATTTTTCACGGAAAGTCAGTGAAATGATGATTTTCCTTTAGATTGTCGAATATCTTAGATGGATGCATAATTTTTTTCCAAAAAACATGAACAGCTACCTGAAAAAAGACAGTTAAACGTTCGGCTGCGAAATGTCTGGCTGCGAAATGACCGGCTGCGAAATGTCTCGCTGCGAAATGTCTCGGCTGCGAAATGTCTTGCTGCGAATTGTCCCGGAGCCTACGGTAACGCAACAGCTGAAAACTTTCGAATCGAGGCGTAGCTCGCGAGGGCCGTGGCCGAGGATCCGACGCCGCGATTTCTAGGCCATATAACGATTTCGCGTGAGACTGCTAATATCTGAAATTGACTTTTTTGTAACTTTTGAAGTTTTCGTTGTTTGTTGGGAAATTGAAATTTTCAAACTAAATTTTTTCTTCTGGTCCTGCCACGACGAAAACATCGGGTTCCGAATACCCAACTCGACTGATCTAAAACACGGGATTTTCTAAAATATTTAATTAAAAAAATTTTAAACAGATGGTAAATCTTCAGGAAAAATGGAAAAATAACTGATCTTTTCCCGTATTTTTCAAAATATTTCCCATCGAATCCGCTCAATTTCCGATTCGATTTCAGCTGTTTTTCAGGGATTCAGTCACCGGAAATTGAACTTGATTCATTCGTTTGAAATTCGAATATTTTTGAAATCGTTTCGAAAAACCACTCGAATCCCGTCCAAAAACCAGTCATATTATTAATGACAAGTTGACAACAATTGAACAAATTGACCAAACTCACACTCAAAAAAAACCGAAAATTTCGAAATCGCGGGGCACGTGTGTCCTTGTCTTTTCGTGTTTTTCCCTCTCTCTAATTTCCCAATTTCCCTCTCACCGCCGGCATTTTTCAAGGCCGGCAGTGAGGAGAAGGAGAAGGACTTTCGCCTTTTCAGTGGTTTTCTGGAGGTCATTTGGATTCGGAAAAACGGGAAATGGCAAGAAGGGAAAGAGTGAGAAAACGGGGAGGGCAGGGGGAATGGAAAGCATGGAAATTCCCGTCTGGATTGAGAAATCGCAGACAATTTTCAGAGCGGTTTCGAATGGGCGGCGCTGGAATCCAATCTATCCTTACAATTAAATAGAGCAGATGAAAAAAATTCAAATTCCCGCCAAACTATTATTGTTTTCTGGAAAAGCTATTAGTGGGTCTCGCAACGCTACAGTCAAGTTTTTTCGCCAAGTTGTTATGCGCCTTTAAAACAGTAACCCATAAATAAAAAATGGCGTTATAAACCGTATGCCGTTTTAAAGGCACATAACAACTTTGCGAAAAAGTTGACTGTAAGTGTTGCGAGACCCACGCGTCGCGGCTTTTCATTTCCTAGGCCACGTAGCTCATTTTAATTTAAAAAAACAATAATAATTAAAGTTAGATAAAAAATAAAAACAAGGAGCAAATGAACGGGTGCACTATATACCAGAGCTTCGCCATGAGTTGCTGTGAAAATTGTAAAAAATGGAAAAAAACAGCGATTTTCACAGAAATTTGATTGTCAGGCAGCATCAGATGATCAAATGGTTCGAGGATTTTAAAATTCCGTATTTATAAAAATTAATAAAGACCTGGAAAGAACACTCATTCGTACAATTGGCGCAAAGATAACACTATTTTCCGTTTTTTCTGCGAAAAATGGGCCAAAAATTTCGAAACTGTTCCAAACTTCTCCGTAAATCGACGCGTTCGTAAATCGTTTCGAACATCCGCAAGCTGGAATTGAATATATATCGTCTTCATCTTATTGTAAAAGTACAATACTCTTTTCGAATTTTCCCGTTTCCCACCACATAAAAAAGCCGCCTCCCCTCCCTTCCCTCCGTCACCTCCGCTTTGGGTGACACTGTCGCGGTGGTTTCCCCCTTTCCCTTTCTGCATCAACCGTCCATTTTTCAAATCCGCATTTCTGCGTCTCCACAGTTTCCCATGCTCTCTTTTTCGCTTCACCAACAGGGGGCAATTCTCAAATTTCTCTTCGTTTAAGGCTGGCATTGTCTCTCTTTCTGTCTCTGTGAAATTTCACGTTCCACTCACTGTCACTCGACAAAAACCAAAATGTACGATCCGATCCATTCGTTTTTATCCGACTGGCAGATGGTTTTTGCATTCTAATTTTTGCTTTGGAAAGGTGAAAATGGGAATTGACATGGAAACGAATATGTGAACAAATATGGGTCCATAATGGGCAGGATCTGGAGGAGAAGGAAGCTGTTCTATCTGCTTTGAAGACTACTGCTGTACACTTCGATTCATATCTCGTCAATGGTTGGAGGTATCAAAAAACAGTCAACTACAAAAATACGTAGAAAATCAAGAGCAAAATTTTTCTAGTTGACAGTTTTTTGATATCTCCACCCATTTTGCAGATAAATGTCAAAATAAGCAGAGTGTCTAATTGAACCGCGTATTTCTCCCAGTTTCAGACTACCAAAATAGAATTTAATTTTCAAAAATTTTTCAAATTCAGTCAGCACGATGAGTCACTATTCCAATCACCACCTGATCAAACATCTATTCAACAAGAGTCACAGATTCCCACGAGTTTTCAGTTTCAAACGATGCTCCACTGTTCCGCAATCTGGCTCATCAGGAGTAATCCGTTCAGCGGGAATTCCAATTTTCAAACCGTTGACAGGTCGAATCTGATGGGGGTCTCAAGAATTCTGAAAGGTTGCACAAAATCCGAATGCTTTCAGTGCATCTTTCAGCCAGCCGGTCGTTGCGTCTTTCCGTCCCCTTCCCGCATTCATCCGACAAGATCAAATTAAAGAGAAACACGGAAATAGTGTGGGAAATGGAGAGAGTGCAGAGAGAAAGAGTGCATTTGTAAGAAGAGATCCCGACGAGTGGCAGCTGACACTCGACCTCCCAGTTCCTTTACGCTCTCTTGATTTTACGATCGCAGTGACGGGAAGAAAGGGACGAATAAAAGAAATTGGAAGGGACTGGGGGAGGCAGGGAATCGGCAAAGTTAATGGGGTACACGTGCACTTTTCCGGACACAAAAACAGTACGTTTATTCGCAAAGTGAAGAAATTGGCTGCGTATGTCTGCGTTGGCAGAGTATGGAAGCGGACTTGGTAGGGAAGATTCAAAGTATTGAATACTCAGGCAGTCAAGAAGGTACGCAGCCAATTCATAACTTGTTATGGTCCTGTCGCTTTGGCAGCCGGTTGGTGGCGTTGGGCGTTGTGTAGATCGATGGTCGAAGGTTCCTGGAAAGTTTGAATTGAATCTTATTCAAATTTTGACAAGGAACGGGTCCTGCCACGATTCTGGGATTACGGTAGTTCTCTTTTCCATGTTTTCTTTAACAGAAAATCAAGAGAATTAACCAATCATCAATCTATGTCTAAAAATAGCACCCCGACGTTTCGCAACCTATAGCTTTTAAATGAAAATAAAGAATTTCACCCTATTTTTTAGATGACAGCTATAAAGTTGCGAAACGTCACGGTTGCGAAACGTCGTAGCATCCAAAAACAAACTGACGACATTGGTCTCGGACCGATTCGGTCCGTGCGACTCGGCGCACTCGGAACTCGTCTTCAACTCCTTCAAATCCTTCTCGATTTTCTTCCTCTGAACCATTGAAATTTGCGATTCAAACTGGATCGACGACACGTTTTTCAGAGTGTCATCCGGACTGGCGGTGTCCTGAAATAGCAGTTTTGATAGGGGGAAACGAGGAGAGAAATTAGTATTTTCAGCTTAAATTCAGATAGAAATGGAGTGCCCACCTCGGATCGCAACTTGCGCATCAACGCCTCTTCCAACTGCTTCTGATTCGCCGCGTCACGGGCCATTTTCTTGATTTGGTAGTTCTTGAGAGCTGAAAAACCGGAAAGATCAGAGACTCCGAATCGAAATCTACGGCGTACCATGGTCATTGACATGGTTCACCAATTTGATGTCTCCAATGTTTTCCGAATCTGTTTTCAGCTTCATCTGCGCCGTTTTCGTGTCATCTGGAGTGCTGTTCGAGTCGTGGGTCTGAAAAAGCGAAATTCACGCAGCAAATGGTACTGCTAAAGAGAGCGCGGTACGGAATAACGGAGCGTTGTACTATTATAGTTTTTACTTGAATTATTATGCATTTCTCAAATCGTAAGAGTTGCGATTCAAACGCAGAATGGCGTCCCGCCACGAAAATGAAAAACTACGGTGGAAGGGGCGCGGCTTGCTAATTTTTAAATTTTTTTTCGAAATCACAGATTTTTTAGTTTTTTGTCGGTTTTTTTACGATTTTCATGTATGTTTCGAGTGAAAATGCTTAAAAAACGATTTGAACGAAGCATTTTCACTCGAAACATACATGAAAATCGTAAAAAACTGAAAAAAAACTAAAAAATCTGTAATTTCGAAATAAAATTTAAAAATTGCATGCCACGCCCCTTCCACCGTAGTTTTTAATTTTCGTGGCGGGACGCCATTCTGCGTTTGGACCCCACTCTTACGATTTGAGGAACGTATAATAAAAACATCAATAATTCAAAAAAAAAAATTTCGAAAAAAAAATTTAATTTCTGAATTTTTTTTAATTGCGCCTGTAAATCGATATTTAAGGCACAAAACAACAGCAAAAAATTTTATTTTCGATTCTCAGGCTTCGTGTCAGCTCTAAACTTCAAATACCCCAACATTCCACTATACTGCATGCTGCGGCAGCGTTCCGGCAATTTTGTGTACTCGCAGGACGAGATGAACGTGCATTTGGAGGATATCGAGTGGTTTAAGAAGGCCGGAGCCGCCGGGTTTGTGTTTGGAGCGTTGACTGTGTGAGTTTAGAAAAAATTTGAATTTTGAAAAAAAAAACATACTAAAAAACATATTATTCGCGATTTTCGCAGCGCTTAGAGGCAAATTTTCCGCTAAGTTGTTATGCGCCTTCAAACCCAAAAACCAGTAAATTTGCGTTATAAAACGTATGCCGTTTCGTTTTAAAGGCGCATAACAACTGGGCGAAAAACTTGACTGTAAGCGCTGCGAGAGTCGCGCGTTGCGTGCCGCGTCACGGCTTGCATTTTCTAGTCTAGGCCAAGTAGCTCATTTTGTCATAGAACAATAATATTGGCTGCGTACGTTCAGAAACGGAGCCATCGACCGTACCGCGTGCCAATCAATCATCGAAACCGCCCGTCCACTCCCCGTCACTTTTCACCGCGCAATCGACGTGGCAAACGACTGGAAGAACTGTCTGGAAGAGGCCATCGACCTCGGCTTCCGATCCGTCCTGACCAGCGGACAAGAGCCGTCGGCACTCGACGGAGTTCATGTTATTCAGAAGATGCAGGAGGAGTATTCGGATCGGATC
>LR564645.1:0-18551 GCA_900536345.3 Caenorhabditis sp. 39 LS-2015 | reverse complement strand
AGCAAGCCACGCCCCTTCCACCGTAGTTTTTCATTTTCGTGGCGGGACGCCATTCTGCGTTTGAATCGCAACTCTTACGATTTGAGGAACGCATAATAGTGACAGTTGAGTTCACAGTTCGAACGTAACCCACGGAATGTTGTTGAGAACAAACTCTCTACAAAGCGCGAAACGACTCCGTATCGAAAATTGAGTCGCTACGCAGCGAATATTTCTTTAAAAAATTGAAAAATCCCAAATTTTGAAAAATTTTCTCAACAAAGCACATTTGCATCATGCTTTTGCCAAGTTTTTTTTTGAAACAACGCAATAATTTACTCAATTCACATTCTTTTGCAGTTTTTTTCTAGCCTATCAGACGAATATGAATCGCCGGAGTGAAATTTGATGGAAACTCTGGAAATTTTTTTCATGAAAATTCAAACGTTTTTGAATTCCCGCCAATTGTTCAAAAAATTTCAAAGTTCGCGCCAAATTAGTACTGTAGGTGAAGCTCCGCCCCGTTTTGCGCTTCGTCCCAGGCAACACGCCGTGTAACCTCTCACGGCGAACGGCCGCTCTATATATTATGCGGCATAATATTTAAACGCATTAATAACGGTGAAAAACACAGATTTCTCCAAGAACTTTGGGAATCGGTTCCTCGAGAAAAAATCAAAGTTTTGCTGCGGAGCGCGCTTGCACCTACAAATGTCCTGTCCATAACGACGTCTTCGGTCGTCGGAATCATTCCCGTTTTTTGCTCGTTCGACTCATCCGAATACGACGGTTGAGTGATGTCTTCTGGCAGCTGCACTCTGCTCGCCGTCTCCTTGCTTCCGATTGTCGTCGTTCGAGCAGTCGACGGCTCTTTTGATGCCGCTCGACTCTCGATCAATTCGTTGAGTCTCTGGAAATCGCTGTTTGTCATTTTCGGCTGTCTCTTCGTTTTTCCTTTTCCTTTCGCAGGACACATTCTCTCTTTTTCCAGGGCAGCCGGATCGGATTCGTAGGCGATTGGAGTGGATTGAAGGACTTTTTGCTCTGAAACGGAGAAGAGAAATCGACATGTGCGGAAAATGGAAAAAGAGTTAGAATGCAAGTGCGCTCCACCGAACTTTATTGATCTACCAGCTAAAGAGAGCCTCAATGGAGCGCGATTGCAATAAAGCGCACTTCCCCCACCTCGATTCTTCTTCGAAGACTTCATACATCCAATTATCGCCCAGAATCCAGTGAAAACGATGCTGATGACGTGGAATATCAATACTGGATACATTCGCAATTCTTTTCGACGAAAATCGATCGACAGTTCAAGTTTAAAAAATCGATAATCATTGAAAATCGGAAAAGCTCAGAATCGCCCAAGGTCACGGGGAAGTGTCAACATCATTAACCATTTGTTCATTCGGAAAAATTACGAAAAAAACGGATATATTTACACCGAAAATCAATTAAATTAAATTAATTTGAATTTAATTTAATTATAATTACTTGACACCTGGAGACAAGAAAATCACAATCTACCTCTAATAAACGCTTTTTTAAAGTTAAAGTTAATTTTAATGTTTCGTTGATATATTTAATCGGATGACCCGGTTGGTGAAAATGGTGACCTGTAGAGCATTCTAGGAGGATTATTATCGGAGAAGTGTGTCCAGAGCGGCTGCTGACGATGAAGCAGAAGCGGAAGACGGCTGGGGACTTGAAGATCTGAAAAAAACGAACTTCGAGTTTATACGATAATCGGATAGTGTACTTTTGACGTGGAGAGTCCAGGGACATCTGCGGAGTTTGTCCGGTAGTAGGACGAATGGGAAGGTGTGGTGCTGTTCTGGAAGACTCTGATTCGACTTCGAGGAATCTGATGAACTGTTCCGAAATGGACGATGCACCAGAAGAACCCGATGCTCGAGATCCGAAGAAGAACGATGAACCGGGAGAGTTGAAGGATTGACGGACTGCCGAACGGAACTGAAATCATCGTTGAATTCAGAAAAGGTCTCGCAACGATTTCTTTATAGAACTACTCACCTTATCCATCTCATCTGGCGGATACTCGAGAATACTCGCCAAGAGCATAGCGATGTCTGGCCGTTTCGCGGGTTCCGCATTGAAGTAATTGAGGAAAAGTTGGCGGAGAGTCGAGTCATCGATGCGGTACGAGTCGGTGACTCTGGCAGGTGATCGGAGTTCTTCGATCTGCACCTCGAGGTCTTCGATGATCTTCTGCTTGGATTCCAGTTGAAGATGTCGACGATCTGATTCTTCTTCGGCTGCCTGACGGGAGATGGATTGACGATCGAGTTCCTCGCGGATTTGAGCGATTTCCTCATGGAGAGTCTGGAAGGAAAACTGAAAATAATCACAAAGAAAAAGCAAATCCTCACCGCCATCTGCGTCTGCAACTCGAGATTCCTGTGACTGGCGGCCGCAGTGTCCCTCTCATGATCCACCGAAAGTTCTCTGACGACATTCTGCAGACTTCCCAGTGCTTCTTGGGTCTGCTCCCGCGCCTTCGCTTCATTCTCATACTTTCCTCTCCATTCCGCTGATGACCTCTCGACACTTTCCAGTTTCGAAGTCAACGAAGCAATCTGCACTTGATACTGTTGAGTGCTCTCTGTGGCTCCCTCCTGCACCGCGTGTCCGGTGGCTTCCAGTTCTCGAACTCGAGCTCTCAGTTCCGTTTCCCTCTGCTCCGATTCCACCGCTTCCCGAGTCGACGTCTCCTCGACAATCATCAGATGCTCTCGGAGTCTTTGCAACTCCTTGGCTCGTTTGTCATGCGAATCTGCATCGGCTGCGAGTTTTTCTTCAAGATTTTTGAATCTCTGTGCCAACTGCTCCGTCTGCGCTGCCATGACCTGGCATTGCTCGTAGTACTTCACACTTTCCGCGTGATGCGTCGTGGCAACCGCCTTCAGATTCTCGTTTTCCGCTCGGAGACTCTCGACTTCCATGCTCAGCTGATTTCTCTCATAGAGAATCGCATCGTGGATCTTTCGGAGCTCTTCAAGATCAGTTTGCGATGCTTCCGCCTTCATCTTCTCGGCATCTCGAACCAGAATTGCATTCTGTTCCTCCAGCCCCTTCAGTTTCTCTATAACCGCAGCCTTCTCTTCCTCCAGTTCCCGTACCCGTTTCTCGATGCCATCCAGCAATCCTCGATCGACATTCATCGCTTCGAACAGATCATTCTCCAGTGTCTTTCGGACCTCCTCCGCTTCTTTATTCTCCTCTGATTTCAGTTCCTTGATGATCTTCAACTCCTCTTCGACGTCCGTAAGTTTCCGTTTCAACTGGACCACATACCTCCGCACTGCGTTAGGTTCGACGGCTTCGAAATTGAGGTCGACTTCAACATCCTCCAGTTTCTCTTCTTCTTCTTCCGAAGCGTGCTCCCCAGTCAGCACTTCCTCGAGCATTTCAATCTTATGAACCTTCTCCGTCACCTCAGTCTTCAGCTCTGCCACCTCGTTTTGCAACTGGACAATCGTTCGTTCTTGCAGCAAGTTCTGATCGTGAAGGGTGCGGTTGTTAGCACTCATCGTCTCCTGTTGCACTTGAAGAGTATTCGTCTGCGCTATCATCTCATCGACACAATTCTGCCGGAGATCAATTTCTCGTTCCAGAGCTCGCGTTTCGGTTCTCAGCTTCTCGCATTCCTCCGTCTTCTCCGCATTTGCTTCAAGACATTCTATGAGTTGAGCTTTCAGCGTGTTGACCTCTTTCTCGAGTTCCGTTGGTTCATTCGACTTCTTCTGACTCTCATCTTGCTCGACGACCTTCTTCTTCTCCTCTTCGTCCTTATCATCTTCTTTCTTTTCTGCATCTCCCTCCTTCTTCTTATCCGCTTCCTCCTTCTCCTTCTTTCTCTCCGCTCGTTCCTCCTCAAGCACAATCTCCAGAAGTTCCGCTTTCTTCATCAACAACTCGATCTTACTTTCCTCCGTCGCCGATTTCTGCTTCAACTTCTCGTTCACCTCCTTCAAAAGTCTCGATTCCTCCATCAGAATGTCTCTTTGCGCCTTGATCGCTTCTGTTTCCTCTCGAAGTGCTGTATTCTCCGCGACAACGGCTTCTCGTTGCTGCTTGTGGTTCTCCTGGATGTCACGGAACTGATCACGGAACTGTCCAATGTCCTTTTCGCTGGACGAGATGATGTCCTTCATGGTTTCGTCGTATCTGACAATAAGAATTGGGTTGGATGAGTATTGAAGCGAGAATGCAACTCACGATGACAAATTCTGCGTCAGTGCCTCATTCTCGGCCAGCAACTGTCTATTGGCATCCCTCAACTTCTCCAGTTCCACGTCGATCTCTGCCACTGCTACTGTGAACTTCTGCACATCCGCTCTGAGTCGTTCTCTTTCGGTTTTCGATTCCTCCAGTGCTTGTCGCAGCTTTTGGACCTCTTCATCAACCATCGAATCGCAATTCTCACGTCGCTGGCTGACATCCGCCACTCCAGTGCGAAGTCGTTCAAAGTCCGCAGACAATCTCTCGAGTTGAGCCACCGTCTCCACGTTTTCCCGTCTGCACAGCTCGTATCTCTCTTCGTATTCAATCAGATTCGCCTTCAAACTATCGATTCGACGAACCAAGTCCGTATTTCTGTTCTCCGTCGCCACATTTTGCTCCTTGAACAGCTCAAACTCGGAATTCAAATCGTCGTAAGCCCGAACCAATTCCTCGTTTTGCGTCGTCATCGTCGCCAGCAGCGTCTCCTTCGCCTCTTTCTCCTCCTGACACTTCTCGAGTTCTGCTTCGATCTGTCGGATTCTCTCATCGACCAGCTCGTCATGACTTCCAAGATCCACCACCACCGGTCGATCTCGATCCCCGATATCACTTCCATTGCTGCTCTTCGCTTTGCACAGCTCATCTTTCTCCAGAAGCACAGCATCGAGAGTATCTGCGTTGGAAGTGGAAGAGGAGGCGTTGTAGGGCATAACTTGCATCGCCGACAGCTTTTCCTCGTACATTTCACGGAGTTCTACCATACTTTCGGCGTGGGATTCGATGATTGCCTGGAATGAGAGGGTTTTTGAAAATTAAAGAGTTTTTTCTTAAAAATATATTTTGTGGTAGTGAAATCCAAGATTTCATGCTAAATTTTTTAAAAAACCATAATTTCACCATATTAACTGCAAATTTCACTGTTTTTTTTCCACTTTCATGCGTAAAAATTTCAATTCCCACCTGAATTTCGTGTTCCTTCCTCTGTCTCATGTCCTCCAATCTCCTCTCCAACTCGGCAAGACTGATCATCTCCTCCTCGTTTCCTTCCTTCTTTTCCTCAACTTTTGCCTTCCAAAATGCCACTTGACTCTTCAATTCGGCAACAATCTCCTCATCCGACCCTCCTCCTTCATTCCATCCGCTCTCCTGAATCTGCTCCATTTGATTCTTCAACTTCTTGATCTCATCGTCTCTCTGGCGAACCATTCCGTCCAATTTCGTGCCGATTGCGTCCATTTCGACGTGTGCATCGTATAATTGTTGTTCCAGATGCTTCTTCTCCTCTTCCAGCGATCCAACTTTTGCCGATTCAATGGCGAGCTGCTTTTCCGCTTCAGCGCAGTTCTTTTTGGCTACCTGAAACGGAAAGTTGACGAATTCGCTTGATTTTCTCCTCATTCCCAGTTCATTTTCTCTCTTCTTTGTCCAATTTCTCTCTTTCAAAAGCATTCAATCCATGATTTTCCTCTCAAAATCAAAAGACTCACAATCAGCTCAGTATCCGGATCGGAGACCTCCCCGGTCGCTTCCGCCAGTACATCATTCGCCTCGTTCAGCACCTCATTCGCCAAATCCGTCAACTGTCCTTGAATGTTTCGAATCCATGAACTCATCGCATTCAAGCTGGAAAAAAGTTGACACGTGGGAGGAAAAGACGGGAATAAAAGGCGGCGGGTACGGTTGTCGTCAGGTCACGCGTGTCGACCGCAGGCGCCAGAATTCACGCGCAAACTCGATAACGTGGAATTCTTCGGATGGAAGACAGCGCAGCTTCTTACAATCAGACTCGTGCTTTTATAAATATTCAAATAAAAATGACAAAAACATATTTAGTAACGTCAGGTGATTATAAACAGATCGGGATGAGAATACTGCGGAACGCCTTGAATACAATAAAAATTAGAAACAAAATTAAAAGAAAGAGAATGATTATTTATTAATCGTTTTCGATAAAGTCGGTCGATTCCGACTGCGTTTCGTAGCGGTTCGTCCAATGATTCCGCGGATCTCCTCCAATGAGTCCTTCGGCAATCCATTTCTGTCGCAGCTCCTCGGCCATTTGGTCCCTTTTCTCGTTCACTTTTCGCTGAATTTCCGCTTCACTTTTGGCGGCGTCCCGATGGTAGCTGCGAACTTTCTTCCAACTCATCGGTTTCAGCGCTGGAAACGAGTCTAGGGGGTTTAAACTTGATCTTAATTCAAACTCACAATCTGTGGGCCACGGAACCTTGTGCGGTTCCTTGAGCGCTTGAACTTTCTCCGATTTGACTTGCTGATTGAACGGAACATTGACAATCGGTTTTTCAGCTGTCTCATCTTCTGGAATACACTTCAAAAGCCCACGGAAATCAATTTCCGTTTGCGGACCGAGTCCATTGACACGACAAAAGAGCTCCTTGAGGAATTCACTCATCTCCACTCTGTCAACGCCTCCCATTCCGCGTTCCTCGAAACTTCCCCACATCGTCTTCACAATCCTCGCCACCACGTCAATCTTCCTGAAATCGACGCCGTGCTCCGAATTGATCACTTCCAGGGCTCCTTCCACATCAAACAGTCCCAATTTCACAACGGCGATCAAGAAATGGTCCCCTCCGCGATGCTCCTTGCCTTCCAGCACTTCATCCTTTGAAAGATCATGGAATATCGCTAGCGGAACATCTTCCGACACCACTCCCAGCGCCGAAACAAACCATTTGGTGAAATAGAACTTGATGTACCATGCCATCGGCTTGTTGAAGAAGTAATCGCGAGTTTCGGTGTCGAAAACGATTTTGACCTTCTGCATACGCTCTCCGATAGACCGCAGAATGCTCTTGAGATTCGTGGTTATCTTTTTCGATTTCCCCTCGTATTCCGCAAGGTAATCGATAACAAAATCAACGATCGTCGGCATCAAAAACATCGATTCGCCGGCTTGATCTCTCATGGATCCAGCAGAACGTTTGAAAAAATCGTCCGAGATGTCACTGCTGAAAATCCGCGCGGCGATCCTCGTCAAAATTTCCACAGACTTCATCGGAGTTCGATTCTTGCTGTAGAGCTCATCGAGTACCATATCCAGAAGATAGTGCCGACCCAGCAGCGGCCTCTTTCCGTCTGGTGGCGAGGTCAAAGAAATCGTCAGCTGATCAATAGCTTCCCATGTCTCGTTTTTATCGGAATACGACCGGGCATCGAATATGATTCTTCGAAGAACGACTATCAGAAGTGGCTCTTGAACGTCGATTTCGGTGTCCCGATGCCACATGATCAGTTCTCTGTTGTAGAACAGGTCCGGAAGCAAATCGAGCAATTTCAGAGTGGCTGGAATGGATTTCGGGTTGTGGATGCAAGCGTAGAGCATTCTATGCACTGTTTTGACAGATGAAATGGTCAATGCCCAGCGGATCTCGTTTTCGACGCATTCCACTTGAGATTCCGGATCTTCCGCATTGTAGACAATGTTGATAGCGTCATCCAGGTGTTTGTCGAAATCCTGAAGAAAAATAATCGAAATCTTGACGGGAAAGCTAAAAAAATGTGTCCTTACCGTGGAGATCTTCTCAAAATACGACGAATGATCTTGTGTTCGGCTGGCCATCCGCTGCCACTCGTCGATGATTCTCTTGGAACACGACAACTTCTGCTTCTCGGTCAGCATCATGTACACCATTTTGATGAACGACATGAACAGAACCGAATTCGCCCGTAGTCGCTGAGTAATTCCAGCTTGAAATCGCTCGGCGATGCTGAAAATGAAAATTGAGTTCGTCAAAAGAGAAAGAAACTCGACTAACTCAACAAGAATGTTCGCCCCGTAATTCTCATCGATGACAAAATCATGCGGCCCGTGCATCAGTTTCTGCGTTGTGAAAATGTCGGGTCTGTACATTCTGAAAGTTTTAATCACCTGGAAATCGCAATATCAAAAACCAGTACGTTCCGAAGGCGACTCACTTGTTCCACTTGAACCGCAAACTCCATCTGCATTTCCAGATCTACCGGGAGCATAGAAAATGTCGCTGGAGACAATTCCACGTTTTTGCGTTGCATTACGCTCTTCTGTATTTATTAACTGCAAAATAAATTCGAATGAGGTTATTCAGGAAGAAAGAAAAAATTAATGTTACAAATAAAAATGAATCGAATTTTGGCGGCAATCGGCGAAAATTGAAATTTTTTGAAATAAATGAAAAATTTTAAGATTTTTGTAGTCGCTTCGAGACCCTTTGCACAATAAAAGGTATGCGCCTTTAAAAATTTAAAAACTGTGAAGCAATATTTTCGTTTTAATTTTCAATGTTTTTAAACGTTTTCGGGTAAAATCAGATATTCTCGGGGTAAAACCGAGTTTTTGAAAACTAGAAAATGAACAAAAACCCAGGAAAAAACATTTTTACAGCAAAAAGCAGATTTTCAATTTTTAAGTCTTCGAACGCTTCTTCAAACATCAGCGACAATTTTGCCCTTCTCCTCGTACAATTTGGCCAATTCCTTCGGACAAGTGTGCATGTAGCCCTTGTTCGCCGCACAAATCTCCTTCATTCTAGTGTACGGATCGTACTTTCTGAATAAAATCGAATTTTTTCTCAGTTTTCACGTAAAACTCACGTGAAGAACTCCTCGTACTTATTGTGACGCGGCCAGACGTAGAAAGCGTTGAAAGCGACGGTCGAGGCGACGGCGGCGACGAGCGAGAAGTAGATGCTGTGTTTTCCGTAGGAATGCAGCATGTTTCGGGTGATTGGGGTCATTTTCGGCAGAAAACAAATTTTTAAAACTATTTTTAAATTAAGAAGCTATGGAAAAACAATAAAATTCGGCAAAAACTGCAAAAAGTCAAAAAATTCGAAACAAAAGTTGAATACTACGGTAGTAGCCAAAGTACGCAATGCACAGAAACACTTCTACCGTAGTCTCTGGGAAAATCGCGTCATTCTCTGCGCGCAGGCGGCGCAGCTGCGAATTCTCCAAAGCAAACCATGAATTAACCGTTGAAAAACAGAAAACCAAGATCAAACTTCAAATTTCATATAATTGCTGGGTTGAGAATTGAAAACTTTGAAAGCTCACGAGTTCTCGAAAACATTCAGTTTAACATCTGATTTTTTGTGTTTGATTCGCAGAATGATGCATTTTTTGATAAGGGTTATTCCACTGATTCTCATCGTTTTTCCTGTATTTTCTTATGATTTCTATGCGGATTTCAAGAAAATGACAAGTTGGTGTGGTAAGAAGGAAATTTGAGATTTTAGTAAAATTTTGGAAATAATATTTTATCAGATAACAGATGTTACTTCAATCAGTCATTGATAACACAGAAAACTTTGAATTTCTGGCCATTACACTGTGAAAGTACTTGCGCAATAATAGTTCTCAACTCGGAAACTGACGTCTCGTTTTCGGAATTGAGAGATACTTTCAAAAGTATCAGACATTTGAAAGGAGGACTTCGGATCGATAATACGAAATTCACAAATCTATCTTTTTTTTCGCATAATTCATCAAACTTCGAGTTTGGTACGTGATTTTCGGGCTATTAAGAAATCCAATTTTTCTAAAATTTTTAAGCCGGTATCACCATCATGAACAATGCCGAACTGGACAACATTGATGCCGTGACAAGTATGTACATGTGGTCTCAATCTGCTGTCCGATTCACGAACAATCCGAAATTGAACATGTCCAGTTTCTGCGAAAATGAATTTTATCGCAATCGAGTTGATCTGCAGATTTATGGGAATTTGGTGGATTGCGGTGTGTCGAGAATTTCCGAAAAAAATGAAGGTATCGAAAAACTTTCAGGTTGCAAAGGACGAAATGTGACCAGAAACAACATTGCGAAATACCACGGCTGTGAATCCATCAACGGAAACACGATAATCACCAGTGTCGACGATTCTTCCGACCTTTCCCTTTTCTGGAATATCACCCGAATCACGGGCGATTTGGAGATCAAGAATACGAATCTGACGAGTCTCTCGTTTCTCAAAAACCTATCGGAAATCAAATCAAGGCTAACTGGAACGGACGGACCGACAATGATGCTCAATGTTCACGACAATCTTCAATTGAAAAGACTCGGCTGGGAATCGCTGCGGAACTTAACGGAAGTCGATCAGAGCTGGTTCACTGTCAACTTCAAAAACTTGCATCCGGAATTCTGTCTGTCGGTGCAGGAAATGCTGGTGTTTCTCGATTTGGATGCGAGACTATTTGGACTTGATGCGAGTTATTGTCGGGATTCGAAGCAACCGATGGGCGGTCGGAAGCTATGTGTCTTCGAGTCGATGAAGAGTTTGGAAGACGACTGCGTCCTGCTTCTTGGAGAAATATTTATTGGTTCTGGAGATGAAGATTACGTGGAGAAGCTGAAACAAGTCACTCATATATTTGGATCGCTGACTATTCAGAATACAAGTTTAGGAGACGTTGACTTTTTGCAGAAACTTCGAAGAGTCGCTTCTTTGAATGGTTAGTAGAACTTCAATTTTCAGCCAAAGAGAATTTCTTGACTATGAATACCTTTTCAGTGACCTTTCCGGTGATGCAATTCTTGTCGAATAAAAATCTGAAAAACGTAGAATTTAAAAATCTCGAGGTATGCTTCTGCACAATTAACTTTCCATGAAACCCCTAATCTCCAGAAGTTTTTCGCTCGAAAGATGAACAAGATAATCATCAAGGACAATCACGAAAAGTTTTTCGAAAGTGCCCGAACTTGCATGTCCCTGCAGCACAAAGCTCTCACAAAGATATCGTTGGCCGGGAAGCCTTGCTGTAAGAGTAATCTAGATTTCCATTTGAACAACAGTTTTCTCCAGCTTCCCTGGGCAAAAAACTGCCGAACGGACAAGGAATAGACTTTGAGAACGTCGATTACAGTGAGGGTTCCGAAGTCGATTTTGAGTATTACGACGGAGAATTTTATTTTCTCGATGGTGTGGACACTGCAGTGTTCTACAAAGTATTTATCAGGCTGAATGTTGGAACGGCGGTCACTGGGATCATATTCAACATCTTCCATGTCTCCGTCCTCTTTCAAAAGGAACTTCGCGAGAACTTCATCTACATCTTGATGATCGGAGTCAGCTTCGGAGACATGCTCATGTCGTTCGGTTTCATTCTCGACTTTCTTCTGGACGAGGGCTACCTGTACACGAGAAATAAGTGCAACGAATCGACATATCTTAACGTGCTGATCAACACCCTCAACCTGTGCATCCAGACTGCCACCAAGAGAAGTTCTGCCCTGCTCGCTCTGTTTATGGCTCTACTTCGCACGTTTTCGGTGATGTTCCCGATGAGTGGATTCCTGGGAAAACTGACAAAGGCGGGACCGGCAGTGTTGATTGTCATTGTGTCGATAGTGGTTTGTGTTGTTTGGGAAGGAATTCCGTGGTATCGATCATTGGAAAGGATCATTCCAACTTCAGAGTATTTTGCGTAAGCATCAATCGAATTCCTGAAACATATAATAACCCCCCGACGTTTTTTCAGATGTATTTACCACGAAGAAAGCTCCTACGATGGCTACATACTCGTCGGCACTGATGACTACGTCGACTTTACATACATGTTCTCAATGATCGACGGCTTCTTCACTTTGCTCACGGGGGTAGTCTACCTGCTAGTCTCAATTGCTCTTCTTTTCCAACTCCGAATGGCTCAGAATCGACGGAAGAATTTGAAAACCGAATCACAAGACAGCACTTCGAGACTTGTCATCGTAATGGCTATCACATTTTTCATCTCGGAACTGTTCTACGGAACTTATTTCGTGCTGGAATCCTTTTTTGAGAAAAAAATGACAGTTCTCTTGTGAGTGTCGTAATGCCACAATTCCCGCTTAAACAATCGCCTTTTCAGTCGAATTGGTGCCAGCGGAAAGGATCTTCTCTGGACTTTTCTCATCTTGAACTCGAATATCCACTGTCTCATCTGCTTTTTCATGTCGACACAGTATCGTGATACAGCGAAAAGAGTTTTCTGGAGGAAGGAGAAAGAATCGGTAAGGAATGACGCTCTACTTCTATATATATATATGTACTATTTTCAGACAAGTACTCTGAAACTGGCATCAGTGATATCCGTGGAACGGACGACGAAGATTTCGACAAAGACGACTAATAAATCTTATTGATCCAAAAGGATCATGCTACATACGAACAACTTCCTGCTTGTGATAACCAATTCCAATTCCAAACCCAATAACAATAATAAACTCGATTTGAAAAAGTGTTGCGCCGTCCGTTTCCCGCATGCCTAATTGCCAGTTTGTCTAGAGAGAAAAGACCAAGATTTCAGCAGTTTATTCTGTCTATCTCACAATCAGCTGACTTGAAAATGCGCTTATTCTTTTCTTTCAAACTTTCTCATTTTTTGATGATTATCCTTATCGCTTTTCTTGTTAGTCCAGTACTACCGAAGGTTTCAAATGGTAGGTAGAAATTTGGGCAATCAATAGGCCGTTTTTAGGCTGTAAAGGTGGCACGGTTTCTTCTGAAACTATTGCGAAATACCGGGAATGTAAAGTTGTCTCTGGGGACTTGATAATCACCAATATCACTGATACCCTAGCCACCTCCCTATCAAATGTCACCAAAATCACTGGGAACTTGGAGATCAAAAACTCGAATCTGACGAACTTGTCTTTTTTCAAAAGTCTAACGGAACTGACTTCGAAGACAATTAGCATTCACGACAATGTCAATTTGAGAGGACTTGGATGGAATTCTTTGAAGAAACTCTCCGATACTTTGTTCACAATTTTCGATGACTTCACTATCAAATTGAAGAACTTGCATCCGGATTTCTGTGTAACCATCCCTGAAATGCTGCTTTTTCTGGATTCAAATGCCGTTTTTCCCAACATAGAAGCCAGTTATTGTCGGATGAACTCGACTGCAAGTCAACTGGTAAATGGTCGGAAACTTTGTGTCTTCGAGTCGATGAAGAGTTTGGAAGACAATTGCATCCTTGTTTTCGGAGAAATCTTGATTAGTTCTGGAGATGAGGAATATGTGAAGAAATTGGAAAACGTCACTCATATTTTCGGATCAATAACGGTTCAGAATACCAGTTTAGAAGACGTGAAATTTCTAAAGAAACTGAAAAGAGTGGCTTCTTTGAGTGGTAAGTTTTAAAGGTATCCCGTTGCTATAACATATTGAGTTGCGAAACGTTACAGTTGCGAGCACAGAGAATGTTGCGAAACATCGGAGTGTTGTTTTAAAAAATTGAAGCAACATTTATAAATTTCAGACTACC
This sequence comes from Caenorhabditis sp. 39 LS-2015, assembly GCA_900536345.3. NCBI lineage: Eukaryota > Metazoa > Nematoda > Chromadorea > Rhabditida > Rhabditidae > Caenorhabditis > Caenorhabditis waitukubuli. Next base: position 5,075 of record LR564645.1, on the reverse strand, counting down.
TCCCTCCCATGCAATTCATATCAAATAAAAAGTTGCAGAAAGTGGAGTTTAAAAACCTTCAGGTAAACCAACCTAATTTTTTTGAAACAGTTCTATTTCAGTACTTCGTTGCCCGGAAAAACAACAAAATGATTGTGCATGACAATCACAAAAAGTTCTTCAAAACTGCTTTATCTTGTTTTACACTGGAGTATCAGGTCAACACGAATATATCGATTTCTGGGAGACCTTGTGGTAAGGAACTCCCTAAACTTGAGGAAACTTTCTGGCGTGTTTGCTAGAAAGTTTCCGCAATTTGCGGGAAAGTTTCCTCGGGTTAAGGGAAAATGAACTTGTCATGAATACATATATCTCAGTGTGTGAGAGATCAAAAAATAATCAACTAGGAAAGTGTAGCCTTTGATATTTTGCGTATTTTTGAAGTTGACCATTTTTTTTAATATCTCTTACCGCTACAGAGTAATCAAGGGCATATTTTCATGGCGAGTACTGCGCGCATACATACAATCGCAAAGGCTGCATTGAGTCAGAAAAAATATTAGCAGTCTCACGCGAAGACGTTAAATGGTTTAGAAATAGCTGCACCGGATCTTCGGCAACGGCCCTCGCGGGACACCCCTCGATTTAAAAGTTTTTAGCGGTGTTTTACCGTGTTTGTCATCATTTTCTGCCATTTCGTGCCATGACCCGCAAGGCCGTGGCCGAGACTGCTAATAATATTTCTGATTGATTGATGAAAAACTTCAGAATCGATCGCCCTAGAGTTCCCTGACGAATATTACGATGAACAGAATTACGAAGACTACTTCTCGGGCGACTGGCCCGACGATGATCTCTACGACATACTGAATGAAGATCCCGTGAAAGACTCTTTCTCGTGTATTGAAATTCCCGAATTCTACGAAACCCTCGAAGTGATCAATACCATAGCAGCCATTTCGGGTTTCCTGATAAACATGTTCCACCTTGTGGTTCTCCTCCGAAAGGAACTTCGGACCAATGCGATTTTCATTCTGATGATTGGAATTTGCATTTGTGACATGATAACGGTGTTCACCATCATCTTCAATTACCTTCTCGAACATGAGTTGATATACACGAAGAATGAGTGTGAAGACAGGAAGTATTTCGATGTCTTGATGCATCAAATCGACGCCTGGCTCAAGATGGTCGCCAAAAAATGCTCTTCTTTCCTGGCCCTGCAGATGGCCATTTTGAGAACTTTATCAGTGATATTTCCAATGAATAATGTGATTGGGACGTTGACGGAGCCGAAATTTACACTTGGAATTATTCTGGTTATGTTTTTAATTTGTGGAGCATGGGACGGATATATTTATTCGGTCGTTACCATTCAAGAAAAGACTTTTTCATTGTGAGTCCACCCCTTCCTTCCGTAAATCGACAATATCTTTCCAGATGCCTCTTCCATGAAAACCGTACGACATACACTCCGTTCGACGTGTTCCTTCCCGAAGACCTCGGCAATCTCTTCTGGAATGCAACTCTTGTCGATGGCATTTCCACGATCATTTGCGCGTTTTTGTATCTTTTCGCATCGATCGGATTGCTTTGTCAACTTCGAATTTCACATAACAAGAGGAAGAAAATGACGAAGGGCGCTGTAGACAGCACTTCGAAACTTGTCGCAGTTATGACTATGACTTTCATGTTTTCAGAGGTTTTGTATGGAATGTACTTCATTCTGGACTTTGTGTTCCATGAGCAGTTTGAGAAATTATCGTGAGTTTTAAGAACAAAAAATTTAAAGTCAGATGAAATTAGGCAAAAAATTTGGAACGCTTCACGAATTTGCGTGTCATCCTTGCGCAGGGGCCATGCTAATCTTCTCTGTATTGTTCCAATTTTAGTATATGTTCTCGGAAGAACAAGACAGCCAGATGGGCGGTGCGGTTATATAGCCACGTCTTCCCATGCAGCAGACAATTCGCGGGTTCCGCTGGGGAGGGGCATGGGACTGCATGAGGGGGATGTGTTTGTGGATCAAATGACACAATAAGGGTGGCACAGCGCGGGGTTGCGGAACTGGATTGCGGCGGGTCTCGTTGAGGAATCAGCTCGGCTACAGTTCTCACTTTTCCGATGGCACAAAAAAATTTTTCACAATAAAAAATGTTGAAAATTGGAATAATTCTTCTCGCTAGTGATACTGTCCGATTTCGAACTAGGACCTGTCGAGGTTTGGTTCTTAGCATTTTTTACTATTTTGAACTATTTTTTACAACAAAATTGTTTTTGAAACCCTCCAAACCGTTGCAGATGCCTCGCCGGTTACTCTCTATCCCTCCTCTGGACGTTCTTCATCATCAATTCCAACATCCACTGTCTCATCTGCTTCTTCATGTCGACACAGTATCGAGAAACTGTCAAAGCAATGTTCTGTAGTGGAAATAGCAAAAAGGAAAAGGAATCGGTGACTTGCGAATTTGTATGTATATGAAAATAATTCATAAATTTCAGAAAAATGTGACTCCAGCGAACTTTTCGAAAACGGCGACGGCGGAAAGATCTTCGAATTGATATATTTTTTTCTCCTTTTTTTCTTAATATTTTGGGAGTTCAAAAGTTTGGATTTTCATCTTATAAATATTTCTTTGTTTTCTGATTTTCAATTTTCAGTTTTTTGATCATAAGCTTGAAAATCACAAGGCGCAAAGGTCTTATTATTTTTCAAGTTTTCCAAAAAATTATAGGTTAACATAGCATGTCCAAAAGGTTTAATGTGAAAAATATGAAAATTTACCTTTTTCATTCAAAAAATCAAACTATACATTCATGCTTCTCTTATTGCTTTTATTGCTCCTTCCCTCCAATTTCTGCTACAATTTTTACGATGACTTTAACAAATTCACATATGCGAAGATGTGTGGTAAGTTATCCATTCTTCTCTCAATTCCTAACAACGACGTTTCACAACTCTAAAAAAAACATTTTCTGGCTCAATTTTCAATAAAACACGAAGTTTCGAAACGTCGCGGTCGCCATTTCTGAGCTTCGAACCTCATGTTTCAGATGACGGTTGTTACTTTAATCACTCTGAAATCACCTCAAAAACCTTAAAATTCTGGCCGCCATGCTCCGAAGTCTGCACAATTGTCGTGCTAACTTCCAACTCTGATGTCCCTTTTTCCGATTTGAAAACGGCATTCAAAAAGCTGAAAACGCTGACAGGAGGGATAAGAGTCATCGATACTCTCTACACAAACTTGTCGTTTTTTGATCCAGAAATAGAAATGCATACGGATTTTGGTAGGGTGATTTTCAGTGATTTTCAAAAAAAAGGGAAATTTCAGGTCGTGTAGTGATAAGTAACAACTCGGAACTGGAAAATATTGATACAGTAACCCGAACTTGTCATCATCCTTGGTTCCGATTGACTGATAACCCGAAACTGGATGCTCGGTCATTCTGTGAGAGTGTTTGCTATCGGGAACGTTTGGATCTGGAGGTTTCTGGAAATAAGGAGGATTGTGGTGAGTATGACGCGACGGAACCGCATAATTTCAACTTTTAGGTTGTCCCGGCGGAAAAGTCAATCCAAAAACCATCCACACATTCCGAAATTGCAAAACTATGTACGGTACCATAGTCCTGACCAACCTTGCCAATCATTCCGACCTTTCCGCTCTCCAAAATCTCACAAAACTACAAGGAAACTTGGTAGTCTACAAAACCAACTTGACGGACCTCTCGTTCCTCGAAAATCTCATCGAAATCCATGCCTCGTCGTTTCGCAACCCATTCATTATTGACATTCAGCAGAACCAAAATTTAAAGAGACTCGGTTTCAAATCACTGAGGATTCTGGATGACTTGATGCAAGACCCGTCCGTTCCCCCTGTTCTTCCAGTCAATTTGAGAGATCTACATCCGGATTTTTGTATAACAGTCGAGGAAATGTACATTTTGATGTTCTTCGATGTTCAGTTCGGTGGACTGGACGCGAATTACTGTCCGAGCAGTCTGAAATCCGGAAGATTACTCGGTGATGGTCCGAAACTTTGCGTCTTCGAGTCGATAAAAAGTTTGGAGGACGACTGCGTCCTGGTGCGAGGAGAAATATTGATTGGTTCTGGAGATGAGGATTACGTGGGGAAACTGAGACAAGTCACTCACATTTTCGGATCACTAACTGTTCAGAATACAAGATTAGAAGACGTTGGGTTTCTGGAGAACTTGAGGAAGGTGGCTGCCTTGAATGGTAATTGATCAAGGGTTTACCATCTTTTATCGCTGCAAGACCCGCATTGTTTGAAACCTCGTTGACTTTCTAAAAAACATGTTTCATATGTTTCTTTTCATCCCAAAGTTCCTAAAATTTCAGTTTCCCTGCCAACAATGCAATTCAAATTGAACCGAAAGCTGCAAAACCTTCAGTTTCCCAATATAAGAGTGAGCTGACTGTGATCTTCCAAAAGACATTCAAAAAGTTTCAGAGATTCATATCAAGAGGGGACAATAAGGTGATACTTCTCGGAAACCATCCAAATGTTTTCGAAAAACGTGCAGATTGCATGAAGTTTCAATCGAATACGAGAATGAATATCAGTTTGAATGGCGGAAATTGTCGTGAGTTTTACAGAAAATTTGTTAGGAAATTTCTCTCTCCGATCATCTTTTTACTATTCGACGTTAAATACGGGCTGCTGAAAAGAATTATGCGTTCAAATTTCCGCTTTTTTTTTCTAAAAAAACGCTTAAAGGAGTGTTGTAATTCCTAATTTGTTAGTTTTTCCGCTTTTTCCCCGATTTTTTTTATATATCAACGTTTATTCAACGGTACGACAAACTGATCCCGCAAGAGACCAGCTTGAAGATGGGGGAGAAGGAAATCGTTAGTACAGGAATAAAGACGGAAGTTAATCATGGGACAGTAAATATTCTGAAATAAGGGGGAAAAACTCGGATAGGGGAAGGAAGGTGGAGGTGTTGGATACAATTGAGTTCCAGATGGTGACTGTTTTGGCAAAGAAATCGTTGGCTGAAGGGGAGAGGCAGGTTAGGAGCATTGGGCGGCGGGAGGAAAAGGAAGGGCGGATAAATAGGGCGAGATC
>LR564644.1:37593-52494 GCA_900536345.3 Caenorhabditis sp. 39 LS-2015 | reverse complement strand
CCGAAACCACGCCAAGTGGATCGACAAGAACAGAAGAAAGCAAAAAAGAATAATTTGTGTATTTTTGTAATAAATAAAGCAGATGTATAAATGACTCGTGTTTTTTTTTGGTTTCAATTCAAAAAAGGAAGGGGAAGGCAAAGGAACAGAACGGCCGCGCCGCTCCCATTACGTGGAAGCGACGGGCCCAGAACGTGTGAGCCAACGGGCACGCACCGTGTTGATCGCGAACGTGCACGGTATGTGCACGCACCGTGCTTGATCTCGTTCGCGCAATGGGCGCCGCGCTCACACGGCGTAGAGACGGTACGGACCCGTTACGTGCCTGCCGCTTCTCACCTGTGTGTGGCCGAGTGGTTTGCAGTCTTGGCTGTGGTGCAAACGCTCTTGGGTTCGATCCCCACTCCCCCAATTTCTTTTTTTTCTATTTCCCTTACCGATTCGAATCCCAGGTATCATTCAGCGAATGTTTTCCGCTCAAATACGATGTCTGATCCTTCAAGAGACACATGATGTTGAATGTCAGCTGGGACATGGATTTTCGTATCCCGCAGGCCAAAAGTTTGTAAGTTGGTGCTAGCTGAAATTTTTTTTTGTTTTTTTTTTATTGGAAAAAATGAGGCAGTTTACATAGTAATCGGTTACCAGATTCAGCAATGGTGGGATGAATTGGTTGGCTGAAAAGTGGAAAGTTAAAATTAAAAAAAAAATAATAATAACAAACTTTTATCAAATCTATGAATCTCCTTATCGATTTCCACATTGTACACCACCACGTTGTCCATTTTATCCTTTTTCGCAACAGCATTTTGTAAATAGAAATGTTTCACGAAAAACGTGAAAAATAGAATAGATGAAGTGAAAAATGCAATTTTGAGTGTCCAACTGGTCGGAAACCGAGTGGAAAAGCTGGACGTCTTCATGTCGATTCTGGAGTCGGTTCGAATGCGAGAATGAATTGAGATTTTGTTCTTGGTGTCTTTTGGACCTGCCCTTTTGGCAGATAACATCTCTGGAAAGAAAAAGAAAAGAAGATCGACTTTTGATTCGGCGGATTCGTTAGCTTTAGCGTTTTGTTGACGGCCGTTCGAGAGGATTTTTCCGAGTTTTATGAACATATGGGCACCCGTTTCGTGGTAGGACCCTTTTAAAATTAAAATCGGGTTGCTATGTTCAAATTTTTATCGATTTTTCATCGGTCTCCCGATTAACAGTAAATTGACACAAGGCGTTTTAGAGGGGTTAGACAAAAACTGATATTATTGGGATTTCTATAGGAGATGTCAAAAAATTGTCGATTGCAAAAATGTTTATCACAATTGGAACTACAAATTGTTAGTTAACAACATTTTGATATCTATTATGGTTTTTGAGTTATCCGCCAAGTCGCACAGTACCCAGTTTAACAAAACACTCCAATTTTTTAAAGACGCTACACTATTGATTTTTGTAGGATTACTGTAAGAGATAGAAAAAAGTTGTCAACTACAATAATGCTCATCACAATAAGGGCTACAAATTGTTAGTTGACTACATTTTGATATCTCTTATGGTTTTCAAGATACATGGCAAAACCAGCTTGGTCAATTTTTTTCCGACTTTCAAAGACACGATTTTCGCAGATTTCTATCTATTTTCGAATTTTCGCAGATTTTTGCGAATTTTTTTTGTTGTATTCGTAACGGATCACATGTAAAAACTGGATAATTATAATTTGATCTTTAAATACATTTCCTGGAATTGTCCATCGGAGATTACTATCAATTGCTCCTGACAAGGGAACTGTTTTACCTCGTGATTTCTTTTTGACTCAGAAATGGTTGTAAACGATTCTTTAGGTCATTATAAGAAACTTCTTAGTTGAAAATTTCTGCTAAAAACTCCTCCTAAGGGCTGAAAATCGCATCTGAAGTCTCAAAAAGTGTAAATTCAGCGCATTTTGGCACACTAAATTTCCATTTTCTCGGGCCGGGGAACGACCGTGAAGGTCAAACTTACTTTTTTTTTTTTTTGAAATTGAGGAAAATCATGGAAAACGAGAAAATCATGAAAATCAAAAATATCAAAAGATAAAAACGTTCTAAAAATTAAAAAAAAATCCTGCTGATAAATATCCGATATCTCCCATGGTCAACAATACAAGAACCTTGTGAACCTAAACTGAAAAAAAAAATTAAAATTCAAATCAACTTTCTTTTCAAACAATTGAAAAAAACTGTGGTAGTTTTGGAAAAATGACAAAAATTGATTTTTCAAAAAAAAACAACAAAATTTTTTTTTTTCGAATTTTTAAATTAATTTTTCAAAGCTTCCAGCCAACGACCCTCATTTCAAAAATTTCCGCGATTTACACATGTCCTGCTCGCTCGTTTTTCTTCTCTGTTTTTACTACATTTGACACATAAAAACGGAAGAAAACTGGGAAAAAAAGAAGAAAACACGCGGAAATAAATTGAAATTACGATTGGAAATTGGGAAAGAAAAACTCGAAGAAAAACTCAAGGAGGAGGTGTAAACTTTTTTTAATTTACAAAAATACGAAAAAAAAACAAAAATTGAAAAAAGTTTTAATCCAGTATTTTTTAATTTTTAATTTATTTTTAACTAAATTTAATTGATAACAGACCCAGATTTTATTAAAACCTTAAATACTGAGATTTTTAAAAATCAGTTTTTTTCAACTAAAAAATACTAAAAAAATAATCTGTGCTCGAAAATTCATATGTTTTGCACCATTAAAGATAAAAAAAAAAACCTTTTAAAGTAAGTAAATACCAATCATTCTTATATAATAACTTTCTTATTCTGTCCGGATTTCCGAGATTTTCATTTCCAGTTTTTCCGTTTTTCCGTTTGTCCGGATGTTTTCTATGCGCATTTGACCCGGTCACGTAAAAATCAAATGGTATTCACGCGGAAATCGGAAATATCCAGAAAAGAAACACGCCAGCCTGATGCGGCGCAGCCGCACGTTCAGGCTGGTTGTTTAATTATAAATTTGAAAATTTAAAAATTTAAAAATCTTGTATTGCTTTCTGACGAAAAAACTTGACTGCGAGACCCACGCGTCGCGGCTTGCATTTTCTAGGCCAAGTACCTCTGTTTCCCAGAAAAAATAATAAGTATTATTGTTTTCTAGCGAAATGAGCTACATGGCCTAGAAAATGCAAGCCGCGACGCGACACGCGACGCGTGGGTCTCGCAGCGCCACAATAAACTTTTTTCGCCAAGTTGTTATGCGCCTTTAAAAGCGACATACGGTTTCTAGCGCAATTTCTTCGATTTTTGGGTTACTGTGTTGAAGGCGCATAACAACTTGGCGAAAAAAGTTTACTGTGGCGCTGCGAGACCCACGCGTCGCGTGTCGCGTCGCGGCTTGCATTTTCTAGGCCATGTAGCTCATTTTCCCAGAAAACAATAATAATTGTGCCAAAATCTCATCCGTCCATTGAAGAATGCTACCTCAATTTCTAAAAAAACCAAGATTCAATTTTTAAAAAAATTATTGAAAAAATTCCGTTCAAGACCCAATCGTCTTCCGCTCATTTCGTTCGGGTTGTCCCATGCTCTTCTCATTTTCATCCCAGGTACAATTCCCATTCGTCCCCCTTTCTCTTCTTCATTACAATTATCGGCTTCTCCTTCTTCTCCTTCCCTTTCTTCATCTCCCATCAACACTTACACACACCGAACCCTTCGGCAACAACTGACATCCCTTTTCTTTCTCTTTTTCTCTGCCCGTCTCTCCGATTCCAACACTCTCTCGTCTCTCGGCTCATCCTCATCCGATCAGAAAAGAGAGAGCATCGTCCATTGTGTCTGTCTCTTCTCGCCGCTTTTCCAATTCCTCATTTTTCCGTTTGTTTCCGTCAGTGGACTGTGATTACGTTAATTTGAAAAAAAATTAAATTGAGTTTTTTTTTCTCTAATTATGACTGCCATGTTGTAAAAGAAAGGCTGAGTTAGAGGGTCTTGTCACAACTAGCCAAAAAAAAATACTGTTATTTTGGAAATTTGTTGCAAGACCCGGTCCCAACTGGAGTTTGAATTTCATTGTCAACTTTTAAAAAAGTTTTAAATTTTTTTTTTAGAAAATCAGGGTTATTGTAGTTTTAAATGAGTGTAAATACAAAAAAAAAATTTCAAATTTTTAAAAAAAATTGTGATCAGATTTTAAAATTCATTTAATTTGTGTGATTTTTGAAAATTTTTCTGAATTTTTTTTTTACTGTAGTTTTTAATGTTTAGAATTACGCTGATAAATATAAAATCAAAAAAAATTAAAAATAAACTTTAAAAAATTTTTTGAAAAATGTTATGAAAAAAAATTTTGAAACTTTTTTTTGAAAAACAGTTTTTTAGGGCTACTGTAGTTTTGAAAACGTGTAGACACTGTGACCGAAAATTGCTTTTTTGGAATTTTTTGTTGTTGAAAACTTGTGATTTTTGATATTTTTAAAAATTTTGAATTTTCAAAGTTTTTTTGAATTTTGTTTTCAATTTTGTAATTTTTAATTTTTTCCAGTTATTGTAGATTGAAATGTGTGCAAATGATTATTTACCATGACAAAAATTCAAATTTTCGAAAAAAATGTTTTTGATTTTTGGATATTTTTAATTTTTGAACCAATTTTTTTTTGAAATTTCAACTTTTTAATTTTTTTTGTTCCACAAAATTTTAAAAAATTGAATCTAAAATAAAAAAAAATTTTAAAATTTTTTTATACTCAAAAAATTTAGAATTACAATTTGAAAAAAAAAAAATTTGAAATTTGAAATATCGATTTTTTTTTCGTAATTTTTTCAATTTTCTCAATTTTTTTAAACTATCAATATACTTTTTTTTCAATTCAATTCATATTGAAAAAAAAAATAATCAATTCTTAATTTTCCAGCCCTGCCAGATGTCCCAATGAGGTTAAAAATCTCGTCCCTTCTCCTATTTCTCACCTATTTCTCCGTTAATTCGTTGGAACAACGATCAGATTGTGTGGAATCATGTTCACATTTGGACACTTCTCAAGAATTCGGGGAGTGCTTGAATAAGTGCTCCAGAAGGCCCAGGAAGGATTCGTTGACCGATGGAAGTTGTGAGTTTGTCAGGGAAAATGGGGGATAGGGTGACACGAAACATGGTACCGCACAATTTGAGTTATATCTCGGGAATACCTAGAGATATCAAAAAGTTGTCAATTGATGAAATGTTCATCTTAAAAAGGGCTACAATTTATCAGTTGACAACTTTTTGACATCTCCTACCCTAACCCTGAAAATCCATCGGATAGAGTTGCACCTTAAAGGAGGACGGACATAACTACGGTATTTCGCGTTTGGGGATTTTTGACGGGGACATGCGATTTGACGTAAGATTTGATGTTGCGGTGTCTGCGGACTTGGCATTTAATCTCACAACAATTCATTTTTTCCATTATTTTTTTTCTCGATTTTCGGTCAAATTTGGCGGTTTTTGTCAGTTTTTCTCCAATTTTCTTGTAATTCCAGCCGTAAATACTTGTTTCAATTACAGAAATTCACTTTTGCTGCAAAAACTCCGCAGAATTACAACGAAATTCAAGAAAAAATGAAAAAATTCCAAATCGAGAGGAAAAAAATCGGGAATCGAATTATATTTGTTTTATTTGGAATTTACCCGTCTAAAAATGGGTTTTACTTAAGAATTTAATTTTGTTAACCACTAGAATTCAATGATATTTCTGAAACGAAGGTTTTTGTGCGTTTTAGGTCTGCAAAATTGAACTCTGGCTGTAAAACTGAAATCACAGGGTCATTCCGACTGCGCCAAAAAAAGAGCATCTTTCTTGACTCATTTATTCATGTGAAATCGTTGGCTGAAACGATGGTTGCCAAAATTGAAGTCAAAACTCGAAAATCATGAATTTCTCAAAAACTAAACGAAAACAGATTGTCTTATATGGCAATCTGTACTTTCCATCGAAGGTACTTTCGTATGAAATCAACTAATTTTTTCGTGTCCGTCCTCCTTTAAACTCGAAATTCCAAAAATTGTTCAATCCCAAAACTTGCCCTCCTTATCACTATATCAACCATTATCCATTCCATACAATCATAAATCACATCTTGTCCCCTTCTCTCTCTCAAAATAACCTCAATGATCAATATCCATCCTGACCATGTGCACCTGACCCGTTTTCTTCTTATTTTCCTCCTCAAAAATCTTCTCCCCGTCGTCGGCTCCGAGTGAGTTGACATTGAAAGTGTACTGCTGCGCCCAGTGGAATGGACAACTGTCCTGTCATGTCTCTGCGTCTCCCATTGTTACGTACACTCTTTCGTCCTGGTTTATGAGTGAAATTGGTCGGGCGAAAGAAATTTTGGAGGAAGAAGGAGACTTTGATTAGTGGCGATTTTGATTTAATGAGAATGAAGGACACGGAGGGAAGATTTGAAGGTAGTACAGTGATTTGAAAAGAAAATTTAAAATTTTGAAAATCTGAATTTTTTTTTAATTTTTGAAAAATTTTGGAAAAAAAAATTGAACATTGAACTTTCGAGCCAAATTGAGGTGATAGTTCAAGTTATAAAAACGTGCAGCGGAATTTTAGCTTTATCTCGGGAACTAAAATTGATAGAAAAAAGTTGTCAAGTACAAAAATGTTTATCACAATGAGGGCTACATTTTATCAATTGACAATTTTTTGATATCTCTAACCATTCCCAACCTACAGTCAAAAAACCAGCACCCCAAATTTTAAGTGTTCGCTCACCCGCCAACGGACGTGGAAATCCGGACAAAAGTGGTTATGGACGGCGGGAAAATCCTTGAAACTACAATAACATGGAAGGCTGACGAACGAGGTATTCAAAAACTTGGATTTAAAAATCAATAAGCCCCGCCCCTTTTCCTTTTTCAGATACCAAAAGAGATGGGTTTTACGTGCGGTACACTGCGGCGAATTCCACGTGTCAGAAGCATTTTCCGGGATATTTTACGTCATCGATTGGGGCGGTAAGTTGAGCGGAAATTTGATTTGATAGAATTTTTTAATTTTGAAAAATTGGAAAAAAAATTCGGATTTTTTTTGAAAATTTTTGAATTTTTTTTGAAATTTTCTGCGAAATGTTTCATCAAATTTATTTTTTCTGAATTAAATTCAATTTTTTTTTTGTTTTTTAAGTTTAAAAATTAAAAGAATTTCAAGTTTTTTTTAATTACATTTTTTTTGAAAATTTCTGAATTTCTTTGAATTTGAAAAATGTTGAAAAAAAATTCCATTTTTCTTTCGATTTTCTGCGAAATTTTCATCAAATTTTATTAGTTTTTAATTTTGAATTCAAATATTTTTTGTTAAAATTTTAAATGTCTTTTAAAATAACAAGTTTTTAATTAAAAAATAACAAGTTTTTAAATTAGTTTTTTTTTTTTGAAAATTTCCGATTTTTTTGAATTTGAAAAATGTCCAGAATTTTTTTTTTTTGTATTAAAAAAAATTTTTTTTAAAGAATCCAAAATTTTTCTGAAATTTTTGAACGTTTTTGAAATTAAAAAATAAATATAAAAATTCCGAAAAAAAATAATTTCTTCAATTTTTTTCAAAAATTAAAATTTTTTTTTTTTTTTTTTGAAATTAAGATTTTTTTAAACTAACAGAATAAAAATAAAGATTACAACAAAACTTAATTTTTTTTTAAGTTTACCAAAAAATGTTTTTTTCACTTTGAAAAATGTTTTTTAAAAAATTATTCAATTTTTTTAAATAACTCAAAATTTTTCTGAATTTTTCAAAAAAATTTTAAAACTCATTTTTCGCGCCAAACCGTCACCTGATGCATTTCAGGACAAGCGTTCCTTGACAATTCCGGCTGCTTTCAATGGCCACGCCCTCGTCATCGATCATTCTTGTTCTTATAATCTACAAATCCGGTCGAAACCGTATCCGCCTGGAGATGATAAATATATAGTCGAAAAAAGACATACGGTACCGGATTGCATCGACAAATACTGCAGTTGCCGTCCCGGTGACGTGGCAACGATTCGAGACGTTTCGGTCGACGGAAATTATCGATTAAACTGGAAATTCGATGACGTGGCAGGCAAGGAATACGTGTTCTATGTGGACATTTACGAGCGAATTGCGATGCCGTTGGTGAAGAAAAAAGAGTCGGAAACGGACGCCGATGAGTACACTTTTCGAATCGCCAACGCGGAATCGTATGAGATTAGCTCAAAAATTGCAAAGGTTTGTGCGAAAACAGTGCTTAAAATTTATGAAAACAGCAAAAAAATGAGCAAAATTTGTCGAAAATTGGTAAGTTTTCAACGAAAATTGAGAAAACGCAAAGCAATTTTTGAAAAATTAAACATTGTAAAAGTTAAAAAAAAATTTACAAATGCTCCAAATTAGTCGAAAATTGGGGTATTTTTGTTTCAAAAAAAATGTATCTATCATTAAAATTTGCGAAAAAAAATTGAAATTGAAAGCACATAAAAAATCTCAATTTTGAAATAAATTCTTAAATAAAAATTTACTTTTGAGCAATTCATTGCGAGACCCATTTTCATTGGTTTCTAGAGTGAAAATAATGTTTTTAATTCAAGAAAAATCTGATTGAAAATCAAATAATCGCCTGAAACTAAAAAACATGAAAAATTATTTTAAAAATTCGATTTTTTTAAATTATTGATTTTTCTTAATTTTGATGAGTCCGAATTCCTTTTGCGACCTTCCAACACATCTCATTTCCAGATCTCCTCCAAGACCTTCCAATATCCTCTCCCATTCCCATTCAGCTCATTCCAACAATACAAATTATCGATTTTCGCTGTTGACGACAGTTTTTGTCATAATGAAGACGTGTTCCACGTCTTCAATTCGACGAATTCAACTTCAGATGACGTTGGAAAAACGAAGAAAGATGATGAAGTGAAGACGACGTTGGGAACGGCTATCACCAAGACTACTTTGCTTATGGTGATTTTTCATATATATTTTTTGACAAAATATTTTAGCGATTTTAATTTATTTTTAGGAATCCTCTTTCTTCGTGATCTTTTTGATCATCGTCGCGTGTATGAGCCCGATTTGTACAGTTTTTGCACTTTTTGTCATTAAACGGTGAGTTATGGGGGTTTCTGATAAAACTTGAAGTATTTTCAAAAAAATTTTAGTTATTGAAAAATGCGTCAATATGTATCTTAATTTTTCTCATTTTTAAATGTTCAAATTTTCAAAAAAAAATTTTCAATATTTAGTTTTTTCCCCATTTTGCTTAAATTAAATTTTTTTAAAATTTGAAAAAGTTTCATTTAAAGTTTTTTGAAATTTATTTCGATTTTTAAATTTTTAGCACAAGATTATATTTTTTAGAATTTTCAAAAACTCAAGCATGAAAAAAAATAAATTTCTAACAAAAAAAATTATTGTGAATTTAAGAATTGAGTTTTGGAATTTTCCATTTTTTTCTGTAAAATTCAATTTTTCAACTTTCAAAAAATTTATTTTAATTTTATGAAAACCTCACAAGTGTTAGAATTTTTTATTTTTATTTCTTTTATTGTTCCAATTTTTGCAGCCGCCGCTCCGAAAAAAAGAAGCGTCATCATTTTCTGCACCGGCGGTCTCTTTCGTGTTCTCGTCACAGTATAATCGAGACGAACATACTGTACAGACCACCCAATGAGATAAATGGAGGAACGACTGGAGAATGGCTGATACGCGGACAAGATATTGTCGTCGGAACTGTTATTGGTGAGTGGTTTACGGGAAAATCATTTTTTTTTAATTTTTTAATTTTTTAATAATTGAAAAATATAGGCTTTTTTCAATAGAAATTGTGCATTATAAAATGAAAAAAATTAGTTTTTTTCTTCAAAAATTTGATTTTTTTAAATCGCGATTTTATCAATTTTTATTTGCGTTTTTTTCAAAACTTTCATTTTTTTAATTTCCAAAAATTCAAACAAATCAATTTTTAATACGAAACTCTCAATATTCTCTTAATTAATCCCCCCGAAAAATCTGAAAATTTTCACAAAAAAATCAAAAAATTTTGAATTTACTACGGTAGCAGTCAAAACTGTGCATACACCATTGCGTACTTGGCACCTAATTTTACGACATTTTGAGTTTTTGTCGGTTTTTTCGTCGCCAAAAACAAGAAAAACGGTTAAATCACTAATTGTAAGAAATTTGAAATTTTCAACAAAAAACCCCGAAAAATCAATCTTTCACGGCGTGAAAAAAAGAAACCCACGTTCAAACGCCCGCGCTTTTGCTAAAAAGGGAGCGGCTGCGGAATATCGGAGCGTCGTAATTTTTTTCTTGAAATATTTTGAAAAATCAGTCAGAAAGACGAATTTTTTAGGGGAAATTGATAAATTCTGATGAATTCAGTATGTGAGCAATTAATCATGACTGAATTATACTGGTTTTCGACATTTTCGGCTGAAATTTTGCCAAAGAAATAATTTTTTTACCTATGAAATGTTGCAAGTGTGCTCCGATGATAAAATTACGGTTACAGTCGCTTTTGCCCGCGAAAAACGTCGTTTGAATTTTGCAACGCTTAAGCGCTACGATTTACACGCCGTGTCTTTCCAGGCGAAGGAGCGTTCGGTCAAGTGTTCAAAGGAATCCTTCGCGGACCCAATGGACAAGTGGTTCCGGTGGCTGTAAAACAGCTGAAAGCCAATGCGATTGACGAGGAAAAAGAGGAATTTGTTCGCGAGATTCAGATGATGCAGACTGTAAGTGATAATTATCGATTTTTAGGTAAAAATTTTTTTGTTGAATTTTTTTTGCAAAAATTCATAAAAATCACAGGAAAACGGGTATATTCTTCAAAATCAACAAATTTGCATTGGAGAGCACTTTCGATTTTTTTTTGAAAATTAAAAAAATTATTTATTTCAATTTCCAGGTCGGTCAACACGACAATATCGTTGCCATGTATGGCTATTGTATGGACGATCAATTGCAGTGTATGATCATGGAATATGTGCCGTATGGTGATCTGAAGCACTATTTGCAGAATATGAGGAAGGAAAAAGTGAGCGAAAAATTAATATTTTCAAAAAAAAAAATTCGAAAAAAAAATTCATTTTTTTCTTTTTTTCCGAATATTTTTCTCAATTTCTATCCTTTTTTCCTTTTTTCACTGCAAAAATCCACTTCGAATCCATCAAAACTCGTCGAAAACTCGAAGTGTCGTCAAATTCGGTGCCGAGTACGCAATTGTGCGTGCATAGCTACCGCGTTTGAATTTTCGAGAAGTTTCAGCGGATTTTGACGGGGAAATTGGGAATTTTGATAAGGGAAATGACAAAACTGAAGGAATATTGATAATTGAGAACAAAATTCGAGAAATAGAGGAACATTTTCGAATTTGGATAAAAAAATCAATTTTTTCATTTTTTTGAGTAATCTTTGTAGTCCTCAAGTTTTTTCGTTATTTTACCCTTTTTTAAAGCGAAAATCCACACAAAATCCGTCAAAACTCGTCGAAAACGCAAATTGTCGTCAAGTTCGACGCCGAGTACGCAATAGTGCGTGCATAGCTACCGCGTTTGAACTATCGAGATTTTTCAGCGAATTTTGACGGGGAAAATGGGATTTTGATAAGGGAAATAATAAAACTGAAGGAAAATCGATAATTGGGAATAAAATTCAAAAAATTGGGGAAATTTTTTCGCGTTAAAAAATAATTTTTTTTTTTTTAATATTGTAAAAACAACAATGAGTACAAAAAAGAACACACTTAAATATGAATAGTTAAAAAATAAATCCATTTTCCCCCAAAAAATCAATAAATTTGCAGGACCCTGACAGTGCCGTCGACGCGCGCGAATTCCAATCGTTCGCCGGTCAAATATCTCGTGGAATGGCTCATCTCGAGTCTGTCGCCATAATTCATCGCGATTTAGCCGCCCGAAACATCCTCGTGGCGACTGGAAAAGTGCTGAAAATATCGGATTTCGGCATGTCGCGACCGGGGGTTTATATCAAAATGAGCAAGGGTGAGGAATGGTTTTTTTTCAGATTTTTTCTAGAATTTAAAATTTGAAACGAAAAAAAATCAATAAATTTCTGGAAGGAAAATGTTTCTAAAAAAATGAATTTGAAACTTGAAAATTGTAATTAGAATTAAATT
The DNA here is from genome assembly GCA_900536345.3 of Caenorhabditis sp. 39 LS-2015. Taxonomy (NCBI): domain Eukaryota; kingdom Metazoa; phylum Nematoda; class Chromadorea; order Rhabditida; family Rhabditidae; genus Caenorhabditis; species Caenorhabditis waitukubuli. The sequence continues at coordinate 40,365 of LR564644.1, read as the reverse complement.
TTTTTCTAAATCAAAATTTCAAATTTTCGATTTTTGTGGAATTTTTAGAAATTTTTTAATTTAAAAAAACAAATTCAATGTTTTTATTGAAACTTAATATTTTAGATCCTAAACTATAAAAAATGTTGGAAATTTGAAAAAAAATTAATTTGAATTTTCTTAAATTTGTAAAAATGAAAATTTTAAAAAATTGATTTTTTTTAAATATTAAAAAATCAATAAAATTTTTTAATTTTTTTTAAAACAAAATTTCAAATTTTCGATTTTTGTGGAATTTTTCGAAATTATTTGATTTAGAAAAATAAATTTTTTATTGAAAACTAATATTTTAGATCCTAAACTATAGAAAAGGTATGAAATTTTTAAAAAATTAATTTGATTTTTTTTAAATCTGTAAAAACGAAAAATTAAAAAAATTGATTTTTCTAAAAAATATTTAAAAATCAATTAATTTTTTAAAATTTTTTTTAAAATTTTTTAAAAATTTCCAGGCGTAATCCCACTTCGTTGGCTGTCTCCAGAAGCCATCAAGGACAATACCTATTCGAATAAAAGTGATGTTTGGGTGAGTTTTCAAAACAAAAATTGTAATTTTTAAAAATCAATCGAATTTTTTTTTTTAAAAACGCACACACCCATTTTTCCAGGCGTTCGGTGTACTCCTCTGGGAAATCGCGACACTCGGAGGATTTCCGTACAATAACATTGCTGATAAGGACATTTTGAGTCAGTTGACCGATGGAATGCGGTTGGAACAACCGCCAAAGTGTTCTGATGAGATGTGAGTTAAAAGCAAAATAAAAATAAATAAAAATTCAATTTTCAACGTCAGAGCTCTATTGGAAATTTCAATATTTTCTAGAGAATTTAGAAAAAAAACAGGAAAAAATTTCGAAATTTTTCTGTGATTATGGGAAAAAAAAACTTTCAATTTCCGATTCGGACACTATTTAAAAAAAGGATAAATAATTCAACGCTCAAAGTTTTTTAAAATTTTCTTTTTTAAAAATTAAAAATTTGTTCGATAAAAAAAAATTTGTTTGATTTTGCAAAATTCAAGAGAAAATCTAAATAGAAAAATTATTTTTCGAGATATTTAAAACTGTATCAATACAGAAAATTGAAATCGGTTTTTCTAAAAATAAAAATTTAATTTAAAAAACACCTTTAAAAAATTTAAATTTTTTTTTCTAAATTAAAAATTAATTTATCATTGTTCCTAATTTTTTGAGAAAATATTTTTTTTTAATTCATAAAACTTTAAATTGAAAAAAAAATCGAATTCAATATTCAAAAAATTTTTTAATGTGCAAATTCGAAAATTTAATTATTTTTTTAAATAGGAAAAAAATATATTTTAATTTTTTGTTAATTCAAAAATTAAAATTAGAATTCCTCCTAATAATGCAATAAATTCTGAAAAATTGAAAAAAAATTTATTTTTAAATTTTTGTAAATTTTTCATTTCCAAAATCGAAATTCCCAGGTACCTGCTAATGAAGTCATGTTGGTCCCTTCGTCCCGAAGACCGCCCATCATTTTTATCGATTATGAGCAAATTGGAGCAGATAATCGCCGCCGTGGATTCGGATACTCCGCCTTCTGATCCGGCAACCAAAAATTGATAATTTTCCGACAAAAAAATAATTTCCAAATTTTCTGAATCCTGTGTTTTTCAAAAAATTACGGGTAGTCAATGGTTTATGTACAAAAATTTAATTTTTTCTTATATCCATTTTTTCCTTATTTATTTGGAATTTTTTGACGAATTTGAGAAATTTTGAAAAAATAATTTTAATAAAAATTGAGAAAAATCAAATTTTCGAGAAAACTTGCAAAATTGGTGGTGTAGAGGTCAGGAAAAATGAGAAAAACTGGAAAATCGGGGGAAAAATCGATAATCAATGTCCGAATCCGAATCCCATTCCGCGGCCCATATGAGTCGTTTCCCGGGCCACTGCGTACTGTTTTTCCAGATCTCGCTGCATTTTGTCCTGACGGTTCTTCTCGTCTGACAGTTTTTCAGTGTCATCCTGGCAAAAAATTGTGGAAATTGATTTTTTTTAATTTAAAATAATTTTTAAAAAAATTAATTGATGAAAATATGATAAAATTTAATTTTTCGCAATTTTAAAAACTTCTATTTATTTCAGCTGGAAAAAGAGAAAAATTAAAAAAATTGAAAACATTTTTTTATTTTGAATAATTTAAAAAATAATTTGATAAACTTTAAAAAGATTTAATTAAATTTTCGGATTTTTCGAAACTTTCCAATAAAAATTTTCCATTTTTTCAATTTATAATTTTTTTTAAAATTAAAAACAACAACTTTTAAATTTTTCATTTAAATTGAAAATTTTGAAAATAAATTTTAAAAAATAATTTAAAATTCAAATAAAATTTAATTTTTTATTGTGATAAAAATTTTTTATCCAAAGTTTTTAAAATAAGACTAATTTGCTTTTTTGCGATTTTTAAAACTAAAATTTTAATTTCAACTTTAAAAAAAAATTAACTATAAAAAATTCGAATTTTTCAATTTAATTTTAAAAAAAATAAATTTTTTTCTTTTGTAACACCTAATTTGTTAACAAAAAAACCAGCAAAAAAAAATCAGGATTTTCAAAAAAAAAAAACAAAACAAAAAATTTCAATCAGAGGTAGGATGGTGATTTTTTGAGAAAAGTTAGGGTGCCAAATTTTACCCAAAATATCGCGAAAATTTGGCAAAAAGTTAGGGTGGCCCCCTTTCATGGCCACTTATTTTCAAAA